>CM030007.1:17877083-18159583 GCA_017639485.1 Pluvialis apricaria
AGATGTAAAAATGAAGCTAAAAAGTGCTAATATCCTTGTTGAACTAACGAATCCCAGTGGTCATACACCCTTACACTGAGTAAACAGGGAGGAATTTCTTTGTTCTTCCATTTGAAAATGGGAAGAAACAACCATCTTAAACATATTCTTAAAGGATACATATTATATAGCAGTTTCATTATTGTGCTTTATTTAATCACATTTTTAACACTGTTCTAACCTGGAATCACGTCACATTTGTAAAAACATGTGCACGTTCTAGTAATTAATTAAGAACCAATGCTTTATAAACTGTGAAAGGAAAATTTGATATTGTGATTGAATCTCCTCTTTGAGGGGAAATTGTTTCTTTCTAAAAAGCCTATCTTAATGGTTTATTATTGTTTTTTAATAGGAAAACATAAAACCATTTGGATTAAAATAGAAACTGATAGCAAAATGTAGAACAGTAAAAATGAAGTTGTGGAGAATAGATATGTTTAAAATGAGGGATAAATTTGCAATTAAGAAAGCAAAAAAACTTAAACAGGGAGCTTTTAGTAAAAATAAGAGGTAGAACAAAGAGAAACTATAAGAATGCTTGTTTGGTTTTGTTGTTCCCCTTCCTTGATTAGTCTTTTGGGAAATTAAATTATACGTTCAAAATGAGAAAATGAGGGGCTAAGGAGAATTGAATTTACTTTTTTTTTTTTTAACAAAACTAAAATTACTTCTCAGCCTACACTAATGACAGTTAGCAATGGCTTTCCAAATTAAGGAATTCTAGCAGAAAGATGTGACAGGAGGGCCAAGGTTAAGTAATTATTATGTAGGTGTTAAGAATTTGCTTTTTGAGGAGTTTCTTGCTAACACTGCCCATTTCCAATACCTTCAGCTCTACAGATACATATATTTCTTCCAAGAGTTGGAAGAAAGAACCTGTCTTTATTCTGTGTTGTCAAAAGCTTATTTGGATGTAGTCTGTGCAAGAATTACAGTTTGGAACTCTTATAAGTTGGAACGTTTTTATATATATATATATAAAATAAGTTTGGAACTAATAAGTTTCAAGGTTGGGAGGCGGTGTTTTAGAGACAGATTTGCAGATTTTTAGACTGAAGAAATGGTAGAAATGTATCTTAAATATTTAACATCTCCCCTCAGAGACTGTAAAAAAAAAAATAGGTTCACCTGGATTCCCCTGATGCATTTCCTTTCTAAGAGAAAATTTGATTTTTAACAAGAAAAATATTTTTTTATTTTCTCACTGAAGGTTACAGTTTGCTGCTGTCATGTCAGATTTTCAGGAAGGTTTAGGACCAGGAGACTTTTGCTACTTCTTTAATATTTATCTGCTATTTTCTTGCCTTTTATCATGTTGATGCTCTAAGTTCTATGCAGTCATTCCTGTGTTATGTGCTGAGTTGTATTTTGATGGAAAATCCAATCTTGTAGTGCATTAAAATATCATTTGCCCTGTATAGTTTTCCTCTCTGTTCACCAGAATTGTTGGGTTTTGTATTAAATATGTGTATCTTTTTCCTAGCAAGACCCAATTTAATAAAAACACAGCGAACACTTGGAGATAGTATCTACAAGAGTAAATATAACTGATACAGGTGAATGGACTGTTGAAGTTCATAATTTTTTCAGTTGTGGGCCGTGCTCTGCTTTTGCCACGTTGCAATACATCTATCTTTCTCTTGCGTCTTTTCCTGTATAGCCTGTTTACGACACTTAATACTTCTTCTGTCATCTTGTGAGTTTTTTGGACTTCATTTTGAAGGGGGAAAAGAGGGAAGGATGGTGTATACACAGAAGTGGGGATGTTTTAAGTGTGAAAATGATAAGAGACATTTTTACTGCATCTGGCTGTGAGATTTGTGTTCTGGGACAGGCTTCTGTGGAGTGTCCTGACTTCTGCCATTGCAAGGAACTCTGTTATCCAGTGGCTTCATTGTTCATTCAGTTCATACTGTACTCATATTGGTCATTCCATGATGTGGAAGGACGTAGTCCCAGAGTGTGTGTGTCTCAATACTGAGGACCAGTTCCACACTAAACACCAAATTTAGAACAGAGATCTCTCATTGGACTCCTTTGGAGAAACCAGCTCAGTCTGAACCAGCTTGTGCTTTCTAAGGTCACATAGCTTCCCAGGAGCGCAAAAAATTGCGTTAGTCAAATCAAGGAGGTGTTAGGAAGTGTGAATAATGTAGTCAAATTTACATAGAAGATGAAGATGACTTGGGTACTGAGAGTGGGCTGCTTTTCCCACTCGTCAATATAAAGTTTGTATACCAAGTACCAAACAGATCCCAATGCACCCCCAGGTTCTGCAGTGGTACTAGTTTCTTAGAGATGGAAATACTCTCCTTGTAATCACATTTTCACTAAAGTACCTACCCTTTCCTGTTACTATTATCTTAATACTTTTATGGTTCGGTAGCAACCATTAGCGATACCACGTGGATAATGTTGTTTTGCAGTATATCTGATTCAATGTGAAGACAGAACTGGGTGTCATCCCTCTTGTTGTGGAATTTCTGTCTATGCATCTCACAACACCACCATATACACATATGTAGATACATATATATGTATGCATATATATACACATGCATACCAGTATATATATGTATATGTATGTATATACATACATACATATATATTTTTTTTATATATATATACACATAGAATTATAGCATAGTTTGGCTCGGAAGGGGATTTTAAAGGTCATTTAGTCCAACCCCCCTGCAGTGAGCAGGGACATTTTCAGCTAGATCAGGTTACTCAGAGCCCTGTCAAACCCGACCTGGAATGTTTCCAGGGATGGGGCATCTACCACCTCTCTGGGCAACCTGTGCCAGTGTTTCACCAACCCCATTGTAAAAATTTTCTTCCTTATATCTAGTTTAAATCTATGCTCTTTTAGTTTAAAGCCATTACCCCTTGTCCTATTACAACAGGCCCTGCTAAAACATCTGTCCCCATCTTTCCTGTAGGCCCCCTTTTAGTACTGAAAGGCCTCAATAAGGTCTCCCCAGAGCCTTCTCTTCTCCAGAAGAGAACGTATACATACACAGACATATATATATATGTCTGTGCATATATACGTGTATATGTATATGTGTATATATACACACATATGTGTGTGTATGTATATACATACATATATATGAATATGTGTGTGTAGATATATATGTACACACACACGTCGTATATTGTATAGTGTGAGTGTTAATCTGATTTCACTGGAGGTACAAAGTAATCCAGTTTTCATACTGGCTGCTCATCCTCATAACAGTGGGTTTTTGCTTTTCTGGTTTCTGGGAACAGTAAATGGTATTAAGTGATAGATTTTCTTTAAAATATTTATTTTTAAGCAAAGGATTAATTGTCAAAGGTTTCAGTCAATGTAATCTTTCTGTATGTGTAGAAAGGCCCTCTAGTACATTATTTCTTGAAATGTAATGTTTCAGAGATCTGGTGGCTTGGTAGTAGCACTGTAATGTAAAGCTATAGATGGTCAGGCACGTCTTCTATGCGGGTGCTGTTGCACTATCAACATCTTGAGGTTTTTGTTGTCTTTTTAAAGAGTAACAGAAGATCTACCTCCATTAAAACGTTATGTTCTTACGTCTGTTACCCTTGAAGAGATCTGAGCGTGTCTGACTTCTTTTGACTTTTTTTTAAATCTGTAGTTGTGTCCTCACAACTCGCAATCATAATGACCTTATAAAGTCTATTTTTATGTTTATTTAGATTTTGGGGTTTTGTGTTTATTTTTAGTGTGATGCATCATAACCTCATGAGTGTTGAAAGGAAGTAAGAGTTCTTGCTGTTCTGACAAAATGGAATGATTGCTTTAACTGTTTGCTATGTTCTGTAATGGAAAACTGATTAAAATGCCATTTTCATGTGGTAATTTACCTTTTTGCTGAAATACTGTGGCTACCTAGAACTCTGCGAGCTGTGGTCATACAACCTCTTGGAAAGAGCATAAGCAAGTAAAAGGTATAACCATTGACATAAACAAGTTAAGAAAGGGTTTCTGTTTCTTATTTTATTACTGCTCATTATCTTTTTGCTATTACTGTTTAGTTATAAGTAAGTTTCCTTAAAAGAATTTGGGGTTCCTGAATCATCTTAGTGATTAATACCTCATGTATTTTAAATGCTTTCATTTTCTCTACTCAGAAGCAAGCTAAAGCTGTGAGTTTGCACCCAGGTGTGGTTATGTCAGTAAGCTGTTCAATGGCAAGTATATTTTATAGTTGAATGTTTGGCATAGAATGAACATGTAAAAGTATGGTGGAGTCTGAACAAAATTTGAGACGATCTGGCATTTTTTGTATTTTCAGAACAAACGACAAAAATCATGTATCTGTTGCAGATTGTACACTAGCATTCTGTAAACTGGTCAGGTGTGAGGTATCCAGTTAATAGCTTGTGACTTTTCTTGTTTTTTTTTTTTTTTTCCCGAGCCATAACCGTGTCAAAATTGGTATTTCTCCAGTGCAGTTTTGTAGGTAGAGCTATCTAATCCATCATCATTCTTGACTATCTTTTGTTTATCATTGACTATCAGGGCAGCTTGCTTAAGTATTCATCACTGCTGTTAGACCCGATCACAGTAATGGGATTGAAACCTTAGCAGTTTCTGTAATATTGCAAAGACTTAACAATCCTAACTGCAGAGAAAATATCAAACATTATCAAATTATGTCAGTCTTTGTATGACTTTTCCATTTTCACAATCTGGGAAATGTTGAGTAATTCAAAGGAGGCAACTTCAAATTTTCTGACATTTTAAAGTTAATGCTGCTTCTCTGAGGTACACCAAGATAAAACATACCATCAGTAGTTAAATGACAAGAAGGGATGTTTAACATACATATCACTGGGAGAATTGCAGGATACTGGCAGGAAGTGGCAAGGTCACAGAATGCAAATCCAATTTCCAATTCACACTAAAGCTGTGTGAGCTAATAGATTTAAAAAACATGCTTTGTTAATTTTCTATCTGTTTTTTCTAAGTTAATCATTTGTCTAGCTAATTATTTGTCTTGTGTTGTCAGCTTCTAAACATCTGTACAAGGGTTAGTTGGTATTAATAACCAATTAGGACTTGGGCATCTGTTGCAGAAGAAATGTTTCAGTTTACTTTGTTTTCCTTTAGAGATAGGATCAAATATGGTTTGTGTCTCATACCGAAAGGATTGTCAGCCCAACAGTCGACGACTCAAAACATATTCACCCGGTACAGTTTGTTAGTTTGCAGGATTTATAGCTATCCTGTGTTTCACATTATTAAGTATATTAATCTGTTCATGCTTCAGTCACTCATTTTGCTAGGCAGTACGTTTCACATTGTCACTTTTGCTGTTTGCCATCTGAAAGTAAATTGTTATGTATTGATTAGATATTAATTCTAGATCACTGACCTGTTTTTTTTCATGCAGTTCAAGGCAATCAGGAGTCTGTTAGCGTTCTGGGGTTTGGTTTTCTTGTTTGTTTGTTTTGATTGTTTTCAGGGGATTAGTTGATAAGTGTAGCTTTTAGATTTTGATTTCTATAGTTTGGATATAGACCGCAATATAAGGTAGTTAGTTTGTATCTAACCAAAACAATTCGAAGACTGTAAAACTGATAAAAACTGAAGTGAGGAAAGTCAGTCATCTACTCTTCTCACTATTGTCGAGAAGGCATGTCATGGTTTTAATAACTTCAGGTCCAACAGGACAGTTACTACCTTTAAGTGTACATTGTATTACCAAAGCTGACTTATGACTGACCTGAAGTTTGTAAGTGTAAACAAAACACCAGTATGAAGATTTCTGTATTAGTCCTATGGGTGGTAATCTTCACTATTAATAGTGTCATAATTTACATGGATCTTAATTCTGATTGCCTTTAACCTTCCTACAAATGCAGCTTGTTTGGCTTTTTTTATCAGGTAGAAAAATGGGGAAAAATTACCATGTATTAATCTACTATTTCTAAAGCATTTTCTCAAATAGGACTAGGGAATATAGTATGTTTTCTTATTCTTCACTGCTACATCTTTTTAAAATCAATCTTTTATGTATGGTATGAAGTTTCATTGTTTTACAGGGAAAATGCAAAGCAGATTTTTGCCTAGTCTTTACAAAAAAATCAATAAAATACATAGTTGTCATTGCAGTGAAAAAGATGGCATTATATATTTCAATGTAAATAGTTTGAGCAAAAAATCCAAAATTCGCACACATATGTACACACATGTATGTGCAAACTTATCTGTATATAGCATGTTTACTTTCCAGGTTTAATATTGGACTCTTTTCCAGTATCACTCACTATTTCTTCTCCTCACTCTATCTGAAATTTCCAGGGCATTGTGTATTTTTAATTTTTTAATTTAACAAAGAAACTTAACTTTTGGTTTAGCTTTTTTTTTTTTTTAATGCATGGAAGACAATTTTTGGATTACTCAGATTGTATTTTTAAGGATCTAATGTGCTTTAAAGTTTATTAGCATGGAATAATAGCTGTATATAGGTAAGAAATTTGTTGCCTTCACAGCTGTGTTAATTTTACATTTAATTTGTCTGTAAACTACTCTGGTTTCAAATCTGTATTATGTGATAGAGGTGTGAGGCTTAAGTCTCTGTAGATTAAAGAAAAATCAATATATCTTGGTAGCAAGGATAAAACCTCTAGCTTCTCTTGTGAATATTGAACTAATTTAGACACCAACTGGAGGAAGTGGTCAGAGATTTGCTGAATGCCTTTCCTCTGTTGGCTACTGTTCCCTAAGAAGCAAGTTAATTAATGTTACGGGAAGGAGGCAGAGCTCTACTTATTCTAGGGAAAAAGAACTTTTAAATTTAGACCATTGAATAGCTAAACCATCCAGTCAATTTTGTTCTAATGCAAATGAACATACAGGTTTGTATTTCTTAGGCAATCAGATACTGGGACATATTGTTGTCAGTTAATTGGGTATTACGAAAAGAAGCTGTAGTATGTTTTGATTAAATTTATTAGAGTTTTCTGGTTGACTCTTGCTTTTCAGCAAGATGATCCAATGTAAAAAACAAAAAGTGCTTCCAATATTTAGAGGATGTCATGCTCTGTAACAAAAATTTTTCAAGTGCGGAGTTTACAGTAGACTAGAGAAATGCTTTCAGAATATTAGCTATTATGAACAAATGCAGAAAGAATGCACAACAGTTTGTGTAAAGGTAAGAAAGGGAGTGAACTATAAGAACATATACAAATGAAAATGTTTTTTCCAATGAGAGAGAAAGGGTGATATAATTCTGCTCAGTATTAAAAAGAACTAAATTTCCCAGGTTCTCTTGAAAAGAAGCCATGCAAATTTTGAACAGTGTATTAACTGTTAGTTAGGAAATTAAGTGGCATAGGCGACTAAGAAGTATCTATACAAAGTATTGGAAGTAGTTTTAAAGTTTACATTGCCAGGAATTACCACATTTGAAATTTGCAGCTGTTAACTTAGATTTTCGTATGGTTTATAGTGAAGTTATTTGGTTGATGACTGAACAGATAAATGCATTTCTGAAAAGAAAAAGTGTCTTTATTAATAACATTTTTATGATTAGGCTTCTATAATAAATAAAAATCTTATTTTTAAGGTACTAATAGAGGTTAATTGTAAAAAGACTAATTGTTAGATTTTTTGACAGAATACTTGAAGTAATCAATGCAATAAATTTCAAAGCAAGAAAACTCTCAGTCACAGTGGAGCTTATTTTCATTAATCCTCTCGACCCAGGCAAGTTTGGTTTCATGTTTAATTCAAAAATCTCATCCCTACCCTCCCACCCCCTTATCATGTTAATAACTTTTGTGCCGTTGGCTCAGTGTTTCTGTCTGCTGAAATGCACTCTTTCAATTCCCTGTAGAATCTAAATCAGCATTTTTCTCATTGCCTTTTCTTTTAAACCTTTTATCCAGTATTTTCATAGATCTGCTCCTATCACAACTTTTCTTTTAAAGAAAACCAGCAAAAGGTGAGTGACTATTCTTTCAAAGAGTTTTAATAGTTGATGGGGATATGTATCTTTTCCCATTAACCACAAGCCATCTGTGGAACAAGCTTCCTGTTTTTCTCTGCTTCCAACTCCGCTTATTTTTGAAATCTCATATGAAAACATCTTATATCTCTTATGTAAAGTCACAAAATTGAATTTATTCCATTTCAGTGCTGAATCCCCACTTAGTCAGATGCTTGACCAATCAGATAAATATTGTGCAATTTCCTGATGCTCATCAATTTAAATAAGTAATTTACATACATATTTTTTCTGAAGTGGACACATTGTATGTTACGGGAATCTCACTTTGCCACTGAGATGGGCAAGATTACTTTAAGTATATTGGATTTATTGGAATCAGAAACTAAATTCCAGTTCTTCAGAAGCTGTAAGTATGACTTACAAGAAGGGATATTTGAAATGCAGTTTTTAGCATTTCAATTAAATTTTTCCACATAGCTGTATCCCCAGCAAATTTTTTTGGCTCAAAGTTTAAGTGTTTTTTTGAATAACTCTGAACACTGGGAAAGGAGTGCTGGATTATATGTGCAAGGGCTCAATACTACGTGAACCCAAGTGTGTGGCATCTGCTCTGAAGCTTCTTAGCGTAAGGGTATTTAGAAGCACAGACAGATCAGATGTGCAGTTTTCTAGAACCTGCATAGGCATATCGTAAAGGAATCCTTTTTCTTTACTGCTGTGAGTTAAATAAGAAACAGTAGTATGATTACATAAGTTTCAATGAGTGTCTGGCCTTATTGTTGATCATTAAAAACATAAAGACAGAATGTATTTCTGGAAGTATTTGTATTATATGTGGGCATTACAATAAAAGCATTTGTTCCTTCAGAGAATCTTGTTTTTCAAGTTTTACCGTCAGTTCATTTTTATCGTGCTTCTCCACTTCGTAGATCTTTATTTTGAGAATTTTCTCAGAATTTGCTCTTAGAAAAAAACCTAAAGTTTGCATGCATTAAGGATTTTAGAGTATTTATGTACCAGAATTCCACGTGCGTACATACATGTACACCCCAATTTCTCTTAGAAAATTAGTATCATCTTGTAGAGAAGAAGAAACCACTGCACAGTGAAGAGCAGATATTAAGTTCACATTTTTAGTTAGTTTACAGAAGTCTGAAGGTAAAGCCAAAATCTGACTATGTTTATGAGAATATTTATCATGTTCTGTCATTTTTTGTGAGGAATCCTTTGCAAGTCTTGGGGAAGGTCCTCTGAAGCTTCTAAGAGTAATTTAATATGTCTGGTTGATAACCTTTATAAATACTTCTCTGTCTTGCCTTTATTTCCTGTCAGAGTTCCAACTTGCATTTCGGTTTCTTTTGTATTCTGTTACATGATCTTTGTATTTTCCTTGTAGAAAATATTGTGACTTCACGAAGATCATTAAAATACTGAGGTGCATTTTTTCTTTCTTCACTTAAATTTTACAGAGTAAGCTTTGAGATTACCAAAAGTGTTTAGCACTTTCCCCAGACCTCTCTGAGAGAAAAAAACACAGGAGGAAAAATACTTAAGAAGGTCTTAGGAAGTTATCATGAGAATAGGAAGCTCGCTTGTTCAGTGAGGGACCCTGGTAGCCTATCTTGCCCTGTGCCTCAAATGATCATCTGTAGACTATACCATGTGTAATCCAAAATTCTGTCCAAACTAGCTGTTAGCTCTAAAGTATGCATAATGGAATAATTTGATGTATTTTTAATGAAATTTGACTATTTTTTAAACTAAAACTTGGATTATTAATGTATTGAAATGGTCACAGAAATAAGTCCAAGTGTTTGTGTAATTGTTGATAGGTGAGTTTATTTCTGAAACAAGTTGTCAAATGGGAGGCAATTTAGAAATGCAAGTTGAAACCCAACTGAATAATTGCTAGATGGGACTTGTTCCCATTCTTTCAAAGGAAGTTTTTGTAAATTGTGGCAAGTATGTTGGAAGCTTTTTTTTCCCTCAAAATAAAAGCAAAAAAGGTATTATCTAAGAGAAAACTTTCTGTTGCTTCTAGTTTTGTCCCCTTTTCATCCCCCAGCTTGTGAGAGACATGGGAACATTGAAGAGGGTTTAGGGAAGACCACCGAGGTAATTAGAGGGTTGGGAAATCTGACCTATGCAGAAGATGGAGCTGGGTCTGTTGAACCTGAAGGGGAAAAAGTTCTGAGAAAGGTTATCTAATCACAGTCTACCTGAAAGGTGACTGTACAGAAGATGTAGGTAGCTGTCTTTGTGAGGGTCCACAGGAGCAAGGCAAAAGGCAACAGGCTCAGGTGGCTTTGGGGGGAATTCTGTCTTGATAGAACAATTGGCCACCATGAGAACAGTAAAACACTGGAATAAGTTGCCCAGAGAAGGAGTGAAAGACTCTGCTTGACAGAGCCCTAGGTAACCTAACCTATAAGGCTCTGTTTTCAACAGAAGGTTGGACCAGGTAGTCTCCAGAGGTCCTTTCCAACCTAATGTTTTCCACGACTCTGTGAATGTATCTTTTCTCTGATATTGAAGCAAATGTAGAGAAATGGACTAAGCAGGCTGTGGTACTGCTAGTAATTTGCGGAGAATAATAGTCCCGACACGTCTAATCTGACCCATTCCTCAGAGCAAAGCAACTGTACTGTATTAAGAAGTTAATGGGAGGGGAGGCCAGTTCAGGAGAAAGTGGTGCCTGAGCTTTTCAGAGGAGGGACTTGATGGACGGCTGGATTGGAGGGGAAAGTACTGTGTAGATTTGAACGTAAACGTCGAAAACAGTAGTTGAACAGTTAAAGAAACCTAGGACAAAAAAGGGGTAAGTAAGGAGTGAAAAGGCAGTAGCATATGGGTTTGATAAACACTTGGTACACTAAGCAGTTTAAGTATTGAGTGTATTCACCATGCGTGGTAAGGTTTGGATGGCGAAAGGACTGACAATGCAGGAGGCATTATATGCCTCTGGGTGCTGAAGGTAGTGTAGCGTGGGTAGTCTTGGATAGGCTTTGCTGGTAGTGTGAATAGCCCTGGGTTATTGAAAGCAAGAGAACTCTCTGAAAGTAATGGAGGAGGAAGGGTACACCAAGACATTCTTGAATGTTTTGTAGATTGAATCGCCTGAAGAGGCTGGTGCCTCACCACTGTTGTCTTAAATACTTTTTTTTTTGTTTCTCTTTTTCTCTCAAGTAAGTGGATTGTTTGGAGTAGGTGTTAACAGTTATTTGATCGTAAAATGGGCCATATACACTCAGAGAGACGAAAGACAATAACCTTTCCCCAAGTTGAACAAATTGTTTTGTTATTTTTCATTGTTTCAGGGAAGTTGGATTGTCTGATTAGATGGATATTTCATTTGCCTTGGTAATCCATCAAAAAACACTTGACATTGTGGTTGCTTTTCTTTTTCAGTATCATCGTTTTCTCCAGAGAGAAAATTTAATTCTGTCCTTAGATGGCTCTGGATCATTGCGTTAGCTGACTACTGCAACTGTCAACAAAATTTCTGTCTTAAGATGTTTTCTTCACTTTAGTCTACAAATGAAATTGAGGGCATCTCTGAAATGTCACTGTCACGTCTTTTGTGATGTGTATGTCAGATTACAATTTGAAATATGATCTGGAAATTGTCAGAAAACCTGAATGTGTGCTTTAGTGTGACATTAGTTTATTCAGATAAATAGTTACTGCTGCCAATACCTGTTTTTATGTAGTGCTTAGGTATCTTAGGTAGAAGACAACAACTTTATAGAGCAGGGTTAACACCCTTATCCCTGGTTTAAGATGGGGAACATGAGTGTGGAGAAGGAAGGTTCCTTGCTCGTAGCCACTCACAGAATCAGTGGCAGAGCTAGAGTTAGAATCTGCATCTTTGTTAAGCAATTTATTGATGGGTTTTTAAAAGTAGTGTGGTATTGGGAGGGGGGACTATGTTTTGGATGAAATACAACTAATATCTTCTTTTTAATAAGGACATTGCATAACCTATGAAAAATTTTGTGTCAATGTGTGGAATTGTCTCTACCCAGATTTTTATTATCCCTACTAAAGAAAATAGATTGCTTTCTGCCATTGTCTGTTTAGCAAGCTGTAAGCCCTATTGGACAGATTGCATGGTATGCTGATTAATGATATAGGCCATAGGTGATTAGCCAAGCATGTAATGAGGTCCATAGCTTCCAATGTATTATAGAAATGCCATTGATCAATATAACCACATGGTCTGTAGTGTCTTCTGCAAAGGAAATTTCGACTAGTGGGGGAAAGTGGTGTGGCCCCTGAAGCGCTGCTGCAGTGCTACACAGCCGTGCTTGTTTTTAGAGGAGGCTTAAATTTAACCTTAGGATTTGAAGGTTTGGTGGTTTTGTTTTTTTTCTTGATATTTTTCTTACTGTAATTATGGGCATCTCCCTACACCCATTTTTCTTGCAGAATAAATCCAAAAGACTTAATATGCATGTGATAAATTTGGGAGATTGTATTTCTACATGTGCTTTAAAAAGTGTTTCTTTTGTATCCCAGCATCCAAGGGCAGGAGGCAGAATAGCTTGATGAATTCTGACAAACAGCATGCTGTTTTATCAAATGTTACTAGATCAAGCTGTCAGATGTCAAAGACTGTACATGCTACTTTTGTAGCCGAATATATTTTTTTAATATAAAATCAGCAGTGATTAAATACTTTCCTTTTTTAGAGAATGCTGAAAATACATGTGTTTATGACTTTCATTTCACATTTTTAGCGCAGTAATTCTGCTATAGGAATGTTTTTTTTCTTACGCTGTGTCCTGAACAATCATCATCAGCACTGCTTCGAGACTATATAAATTCAGATTGTAGAGCAGAGTTGGTTCATAATTTTTTTCTTATGAGTTTTTTCTAGAGCAATAACATGAGGTAATTAATTTGCTTATTATTACTACCCTATTAAAATTTCTGTAAATATCTCTTTCTAATTTATAGGTAGTAGCTCAATTCCAAATTTCTTTCGCATCATGAAGCGACAGTTTACTGCAACAGAGTGGGATATAATCAACTCTATGAGTAATGAATGGATGCAGCTGGATATGTTTTATCGGCACTGGGTAATACTTTTTTCCTTATTTAAAGACTGCAGTGTTATAACCTCCATGTTCTCTTTTGATATATTTTGTTATTATTTTCATTATGGTAAAATTGTATACTTTTTATAGTTACATGTTCAGGTGGAGATAATATTTTAATAGGTTTTGTATTTTAGTGATTTTTTTCATGTCAGAATAACTTTGAGAGGCATAGTACAGCTGACATTTCTAGAAGGATTTATGACTAGTTTTAAACACATACCCAGAACAAGGTAAAGGGTCCATATGTGTCCCCTGGTAATTCTGGTTGCATGTTCATTATAATGCAGCAAGTTAGGCTAGGTATTAACAACGGTGATCATTTTTACTCTTGTTAATTGCATCAGTCTACCCTCACATTTACAGTAGTACAAGTCTTAAATTTATTTGGTCTACAGTGTCTGCTCAGAAGTAAGGTTTATAGAACAGTTTGAAAACAGCCAGTACGAATAAAATACATTTACTCTATGTTTTAGGCCTTAAAGGAAAGCTTCTTAAAGGCTATTGGAGTTGGAATTGGCTTTAACTTGCAAAGAATTGAATTTAATGTGTCCCCATTACAACTGGAAATAGGGAAGGTGTATAAGGAGACAAAAATGCTTCTGGATGGAGATGAAGAAGAGTGGACATTTGAGGTAAGAAGTATTCAAATTTATTTTTTCAATAATGATAAACAGTCTTAACACCCTATGGTTGCATTACAGATCTGATTTTTTTTAATTGCAGCTTCACACCTTTATTCTGTATAACCACATTGAACATATATCAATCAAAATTTAGAATCAGAATCATTAAGAATCATCTGTAAGAATCATTAAGAATCAGCTGTAAGACTGCATATTACTGGTATAGTATTTTCCTTGTGTTCCCTGTTGTGCTGAGTTTGCTTGAGTGAACTTTTTC
Source organism: Pluvialis apricaria (assembly GCA_017639485.1). Lineage (NCBI taxonomy): Eukaryota > Metazoa > Chordata > Aves > Charadriiformes > Charadriidae > Pluvialis > Pluvialis apricaria. The sequence continues at coordinate 17,891,092 of CM030007.1, forward strand.
TATGAAGTAAAAAAATATAATGAACTCACTTTTACTTTTCAGATCTGCCTACATCTTTATGGTAGGAGGTGATTGAAGAGAGCAAGGCTGTTTAAAATCCAATTATTGCATATTTTTTAAGTTTTAAAGAGAATCTAATTTACCAAAAACAGAAGAGAAATAAAGGGGATTTTACCCATTTAAATTACATATATTATTAAAAATTAAAAATATTCTGAAATCACCTTCAGAAAGTACCATTTAATGTGAAAAAAGCAACTTGAAAGCATAAAGACTAGAAAAAGACCTACCACCTTATACTTGTCATGACTAAAAGGTCAAGAGAAGTACTTGTGAATCAGAGCAAATCAAAGTTGACACTGTTCATACACCCTGTAACTGTTCACAAGAGCAAAGCCTGTTTGTATTGAAGATAGAATTTTCTGTGAACGTTAAAAAAAAAATTCTGTTATTTCGTTGTAGATACCAAATGAACTACCTTGTTGTTTAGTTGACTGTTTGTGATCCTGTTACCAAGGGTTTAGTTTTGTTCCAAGTGACGTTTCCCTTCTCCACTCCTCATATATTTTTGAGTTTGAGTAAAAGGCAGTAGCTCAGAAACAGTGTCTTGTTGTTTGATCTTGATGGATCAGTTGAGCTTTAGGCATTTGTTTTCATATAGTACTCTAGAGATTGCTACTCAGATTCCCTCCAACTGTTTTGGAAGGAGTAGGAGAAAAAGTACAGTAAAACTCATTTAAAAACATAAAATTAAATTTAAGATACATCTGCTATGTGTTAAATATGCTTTATTCACACAGGCACTCCACACTTTCCTTATTTTTAAAAGGTGAATTTTTTCCGTAATAATTACAACTTTACTAGCCCAGTGAAGAATGATACAGTATTTGTGTCAGGGTGTTAATTTAGGATGGAGTCATTCTGATGATGATGATGATTATTATTATTATGGGTAATTCAATATGCTTCATTTACTTCCTTTGAAGAAAATAAACTTGCAAAATGAAGTACTAGTTAATTTTAATAAAAGTGAAAGTAGTTGATCAATAACAATTATGACAAGTTTTATAATTTAAAGAGATAAACATAAGTTTATAATACATATATCTGTAGCAGATCTGATATGTGGACAGAAAAAATCCTAATTACTGATTGGCAAAATCTTAAGTGTATTCATGACTCTTTCCTTATTGGTCCCAGTTTTGTACAGTTAGTCAGGAAGAATGGCTGGATAGCACTTACTGGTATCTACATTAGAGAAGAATCTTAAATGAGACAGAATACGCTTCTGTTTTGGTCCCTTCCTTAATTTTGGATACAACCAGTTTATAAAGGAAACACCCAATTTATCCTAGACCTCACTCAGGGATTCAGAATCGCCTGGTATCACTGCTACTACACAAATAACTGTTTGCATTTTTTCACAACAAATATTTGCTTGTTTTGTCTGTATGCAAAGATATTATTTCCAGAGTATGACTTTCAAACTGAGGTTATCTGGGTCGATTTGAAACATACTTAGTAATTGTTGTTGGTATGCAACTGCAATGGAGTCTTTCACCCTCATAAGAGAAGCTAATCCTGTTGTAGTGTCAGGAATAAATAGGAATGAAAACTTTTACTTCTAAGACTAAATAATCCAACTGGATTCATACAGCAATCAGTTCTGCTGGCTGGGAAGGTACAGTTTCCTCATAAGCTGTCTGTTGTTGAGCGAATCCAGAATGATTCGAATCCCAGACACATCATTCTGCCGAGCCTTTGAAATGAGGTCATTATAAATCTCAGTCTGCCTGTAACTTGAACAGCTCTAGTAACACTTCGGTTCTGTGCAGAGAAAAACAAATTTTGATCCATTATATGTTTTCTGGTTTATAGAGAGGAATCTTAATGAAACAAACTCTTTATCTCAGAGGAATTCTGTACGATTGTCCTCTTTCTCTTCTTGTTTAATCTTCTATTTCCATTTAAAAAGTTGGATTTATTTTGTAAGCTGGTATAGCAATATCTCCAGATGAATAGGGAAGCAAGCTGATTCCCAAGTTTTTATGATCTCAGTATGTTTCATTAACTCTGTACCTTAAGGTTTTTGCTGGCCAATAGTAGGGGCCAGAAAAGATCTCCTTCCATTCTGTATTTGGTTTGGATTTGTATTTCTCTGAAGCAGCAAAGATAAGATAAAGAACATAGTTTTTCATATATTATTGTAAGATCCTGAAAACTCTTTTGTGACCACAGAGGATACATAAAGTAAATGATGTGGAACCTTCTGAATTCATTGTCCATTGGGCAGCATCTCTACACGAGAATCGTCCCCGTTTTCTAGAGTTGCTGCCTGTTAAATGCAGCCTTGAGCTAACAAAAAATTAGTTTATTAACAATATCTAAAAGACTTTATAATATGTTTTTAGTTGCACAAATGAGAAGTAATACGTAAGTTCACTTCACAAAAAAAAATTTCTGTGCGTTTAGGTTAAAAGCTGTAACACAGTTGTTTGCAGACTTCTGACTACAGATGTAGGCCTCTGCTGAATGTGTTGTGCTGTGCCCTCTGATCTGATCAGTCTTTAACCTTGTGAACATGCAAAAAATGAAAGAAAGGGGGGAAATGAAGTGACGAAATGAAAACTGGATGTAGTCATTTTCCATCTAGACAAACATAAAACACTGCCACCCTAGAACTATATAAATTGTTTAACAACATTTGATCAAACATCTAATTTTTATAGTACTTTTTTATTTTTGAGGAGGTTATGGAAATGTGTGTGATGCGTACAAATGGTTAGATTTCATCAAACCTGAGGTAGCATTCTTTATGCTTGACTTATTTTCAGTCTTGTACCCTAGTAAAAGAATGGAAGACCTAGTAAAATACTTCATAGTAAGTATACCTGTAGCTTTTGCAGTCATGTGAAATACTGCTTACACTACAAATTTGTTAGTGTTTCTCATGTGCATTAAATATTTCCCCTAATTTAGACAGAATTGAAATAGTTATTTTTGCATAAAGTCACTTTGCATAAAGGTAAAACAACATGAGCTTGATTATTTATTTTTTTTTAAGTAGGTGAGGGATACAAAGTTCACTCCTAAATCTATCAAATAGGCACAGTTTCGGTGCTGAAGAGATCAAAGTAAAAACACAGTTCCACTCCCACACCAGCACCTATCTGCCAAGACACCCACATCTTTGCCAGTGAAGTCTCCCAGCCTTATAGTTGTACTGCTGCTACACACGACTAGAGCAGCTGCTGTCTTGGCTGAGCTGGGCTGAGTAGATCTGAGCTAAGCATCTTGGTGCATTTTTTTTATGTACAGGGCTGTTTGGGAATCACAGAAATGGTATCCTTGCAGTTGAAATCTTTGAAAATCCTGTATAGTAGATAAAATGTAGAGAAGCCTAATACAGACTGACAGTATTGCTTTAAAAGACATTTTGCTTAGATTAAAAGGGAAAAAAAACCCTGCAACCAACAAGCTGTCTGAGGAAACAGGACATCATGATACTTCCTTTATATTATAATATAGTGCAGATAGAGTATTTCCCAAGGAAGTGGAAATTGGAGGTCTAGTCATACCTCCCGGGAGAATAGACTACTAGCTGATTTTCAGATTAATTGTGATATCTAAATTTTTCTAGGTAAATTTTTCTAGGTAAAATACCTGTTACGCTTGATTTCCAATTTAGAAAGTTTGTGCAGAAATTATGAAAATTTTTGGATAAAGAAGCAAGGAAAACATTATTCCCTCTCCCTTTATATATATATATATATGTACAAATATATATATACACATAAATATATATATAAAGACAACAGGATTATGACGACTGTAGAATAAACGTTACTCAGAAACAGTATATAAAACTTTCTTTTTCTGAAATGAATTTGTTAGGATGAATTTTTAACCTTTCTAGAGGAAAATAATTTTAAAGAAAACTATTAAGTAGATAAACTATATTACTAAATATATAGCTATATACCTAAAATTGGGGTTTTTTGAGGAGAATTGATTTGTATTTACACAGAGCAGTGCTCAGACTACCGTGTCAGAAATTTAAAGTTGTGATCCTACATGCTGTGTGAAGCCAAGAGTGAGAGAGTCATTGGTTTAAGTTTACATTGACATCGTTGTTTTCAGAATACCTCCCAGAAGTTCACGGTCCATCTCATTGGAAAACAGATAGTTAAGATGGGTTATATGGCTTGTGACTTAGAAGGGACTGGTAAAGGAAAGCTACGTTCATGAACTTGAATATAAGTATCTCCAAATGGGTGAGATGATAGTAACATATAGTAAACCAGTTCAGCCCTGCTAACTTTTTAATGTGCCTGCATCCTTGAGCTCTCCAACAAAACTACTAAAAAGGACTATTGCTTTTTGAATGTCGTTATTTTAAAGTATTTTAAATTATGTTCTGCTGTTGTTCTGAACCATATTCTAAACAATTATATAGTCTTTGCTGGAAACAGAGTAAAGAAAATGCATCTACATTGCCATTTTCCATCTTTACTAGGAAACCCGGTTAGATGACCATCATCATGTTGCAGTGGCTCTTGGGAAACAGGACGGATTTGGACAGAAGCATTCTAATGTAAGAAATTATGAAACATTTTCAGGTCTTGGTAACTAATCACTTGAACATAAACTTAGTTTGATGCTGTAGCTAAAAGTGTGTTATCTCGGATGTAGGGCCAAGGAGAAAGCTTATCTTAAGCACAGGATTAACCAGATTGTTACTGAACTGTTACCTCTAGTTCTGTTGTGCCTATTTCAGGAAAGGTCTGGAAGGGCCAAACAGCTTTAGAGGACAGCAGTGAGTAATGCCAAATCTGGAATGTATGTGTTACGGCGTTCAGTGCATTCATTCAAGAGATTAAGTGATTTTTGTCACAGCTTGCTAGTACTTGTGTGGGGAAGATGGTTTTCACAGAGGGAAATGGAGACAGGGAACCAATCTGGACTGCTAAACTGGTACAGCACCTCACCAAGTTGATTTTAATGGGGGACTGTCAGTTCATGTATCCCAGAGCAGATCCATCTCTCAAACACCATTATGACAAGATAACCCTCGAGACAAGCAACAACAACAAACAGATGGGAAGAACAGCAGTGTTAGTCTTCACTCCATGTGGTCTCTTTATGAGAGAAGCAACAAAGCTGTTTAAAAGCTTTTCAGGATTTTCTGTGCAATTTAACAAAGACCGCGGTCATGAAAATAGCAATAAAAGTCAAATTTGAGGCAGACTGGCAAGTTGTAGCCAAAATAGCCAGACAGTCAGCAAGGGAAAGTGTGACAAATTGCAAGATTTCTCTGTGGTGTTTTAGTTGCTCATGAGAAAATGGGTTAGTTGTTATGTAGATACAAAGATTCTGCTGGGAACTAGAAAAACAATAATTAATACATGAATGGCTAAAAGGACGAAAAGTGTTTGTGCACACATCTGTCGTGGTCATAAAGTCTGAGTCTGTGTTCATGGGTAACACAGAAAGGCAGACCTTTTAACTGGTATTGGTTAAATTAAAGAAAGAGGTATTAACTACCTTTGAGGATTTACTGTGGTAAACCAGTGCTCAAATATTCTTTAAGAAAATATGCGCTTGCTGTTTGACAGGACATAAGTTAACAGTGGGGCTGCATATCATCCTTCCTATAGCAACACTGATAAATGTCAGTCTGAGGTGAAAAGAAGGTGGCCATTATTTCTAAAGACAATTACTGAAGTATTCTACAAAAATCCAGGATTTTTAAGTATTGACCTTCACCATCACTGCCACACACCTTAAAATTGTCATAGAAAGAATAGGCATAGTATGGATAGTTATGATGAAAAGTCTTTGAATCAAGAAAAGTCTTGAAGGCATACTTGTCCACTGACTACATTTGTGATGACCTAAATTCCATTAGCTCAATTCACTGAGAAAAGTTCATTTTAGCTAGGACAAGTGAGCATTCTGTGACTCCCTGATAAGGAAATGAAGTGAAAATTTCTGTACTATTGCACTGTGCCTTTTCAGGACTCCTAACAGGAATGTGGAGGAAATGAAAGTGAGGTACTCTCTTTCTAGCAGAACTGTAAAAAAGATTCCATGTGTTGCCAGATGTGTTGAGAGGAAAAGGTGTTCTTCATCTTAGTTTAAAAAAATTGAGTGTGTAGACATTATGCAATTGCTTCAGGATGTCAGTGCCTGTCTCTGTTCCATCTCTGCTGTAATTCATTGTGTCCTGTTTGTAGAACATATACTTCCAGTAAGCTTTCTTCCCAACCTGATAGCAAGTACCTACACTTCACAGGAAAGACCAGTTATTACTTTAAAGTACTATATTTTAAATTCTGTAGTGTCAAGAATCTTAACAAAATGTCTGCTAGCGATTGTTGTATGCTTGAAGAGACGGAACATTTGTCTGCACTCTTACTTAGATCCAGACAGCTATCTGAGGCAGGTCTCAATGAAAGATGGCTGAGTTTGTAATTCTTTGATTCAATGTGGGCTATAAAATGTCTCTTCATCTATCACTTGCTAAATTTCACAGGACTTGTGATGAATTCAGTCAGAACACACTTGTCTTCAGACAAGCATGTGCTGAAGTTCAAACTAGATCTGTTAACAATCTACTTGGCTCCGAGGCTTGGTTCATATTTGGTATGCATTTGTGATGTCACTTGCATGGCTCTAGGCATAGTTCCTGCAGCTTTACCTCATCTCCAGAATGCCAGATGTACAGGAATGTCTCAACACCATGTCACTTCTGTGAGGATATAAAGTGACAGGCAGCTCGATTAACTTTTGCTTTCCGTCTGCATTGGACAGCTTTGAGTTTTGCTGTGCTGTTACAACAAACACAAACCATTTTGTTGTCTCTCCATTTATTCCTAGCAGTAGCTTACTGCTCAAACACTGAAGCAGAGGATAGGCATTTTTGCTCTTTTACCTATTTACTGACCTACCTTTGTTGATGTGACAGGAAGGGATAACAAAATCAGCAAAATGGGCCTTAGACGCAGTCACCTCCAGCACTTGCATGTAAGCGAGCAAGTGCATACAAGGCACCATTATGGACAAATCCCCCAAACCTTCTCCAGGAACTCAACGTGCTGGGGTGCCTCTCTAAAGTACCTGTACACTAGTGTATGGGGTATGGAGAATAAACATGATGAGTTAGAGATCGGCGTGCAGTTGCAGGGCTGTGGTCTTGTTGGGATCATGGAAATGTGGTCGGATGGCTCCCGTGACTGCAGTGTTGTGATCGAGGGTTACAGGCTCTTTAGGAAGGACACATAGGGGCGATGAGGAGGGGGAGATGCCCTGTGTGTCAGAGAGCAGCTGGAGTGCTTGGAGCTCTGCCTGGGGGTGGATGAGAGTTTATGGGTTAGGATTAAGGAGAGGACAGGTCAAGGTGATATTATAGTGCGTGTCTGCTGTATGCCACCTGACCAGAAAGAACAAGTGGATCAGGCCACCTACAGACAGGTCGAAGCAGCCTCCTGTTCACAGGCCCTGGTCCTCATGGGGGACTTCAGCCACCCCAATATCTGCTGGAGGGACACAGCAGGACATACGAGGATGATCAGAGGGCTGGAGCACCTCTCCTATGAGGAGAGGCTGAGAGAGTTGGGGCTGTTCAGCCTGGAGAAGAGAAGGCTCCGGGGAGATCTTATTGCAGCCTTCCAGTACGTAAAGGGGGCCTACAGGAGAGCTGGGGAAGGACTTTTTACAAGGGCATGTAGTGACAGGACGAGGGGGAACGGCTTTAAGCTGGAAGAGGGCAGGTTTAGATTAAACATTAGGAAGAAGTTTTTCACTTTAAGGGTGGTGAGGCACTGGAACAGGTTGCCCAGAGAGGTTGTTGAAGCCCCGTCCCTGGAGATGTTCAAGGCCAGGCTGGACGTGGCCTTGGGCAACCTGGTCTAGTGAGAGGTATCCCTGCCTATGGTAGGGGGGTTGGAACTCGATGATCTTCAAGGTCCCTTCCAACCTAAACCATTCTATAAGCAATCTAGGAGGCTCCTGGAGTCCATTGACAACTTCCTCCTCCAAGTGATAGAGGAGCCAACTAGGAGAGGTGTTCTGCTGGACCTCCTACTCACCAACAAGGAGGGGCTTGTTGGGGATGTGAAGGTCAAAGGCAGCCTTGGCTACAGTGAACATGAAATGGTGGAGTTCATGAGCCTGTCAGGGAGGAGGGCTTACAGCCCTGGCCTTGAGGAGAGCCGACTTTGACCTTGTCAAAGATCTGCTTGAAAGAGTCCTGTGAGATAAAACCTTAGAGCGAAGCGGGGTCCAAGCAAGCTGCTTAATATTCAAGGATCACCTCCTCCAAGCTCAGAAGAGTTCCATCCGAATGCATATGAAGTCAGGCAAAAAGGCCAAGAGGCCCGTGTGGATAAACAGAGAGGTCCTAGCCAAACTCAAAGACAAAAAGGAAGCATACAGAGTGGAAACAAGGATGGGTAACCTGGGAGGAATCCAGAAACATTGTCTGAACATCCAGGGATGAAGTTAGGAAGCTAAAGCCCAAATGGAATTTAATCTGGCCAGGGATGTCCAAGGCAACAAGAAGGGCTTCTTTAAGTGCATAGTTCAACCTGGAGAAGAGAAGGCTTGGTGGGATCTTTGTAATGTATCTAAATACTTGAAGGGAGGATGTAAATTAGACAGAGCCAGACTCTTTTCATTGGTGCCCAGTGGCAGGACCAAAGGCAATGGACACAAGCTGACACACAGGAGGTTCCGTCTGAACATCAGAGAACAGGTTTTTTTTCACTGTGAGGGTGACTGAGATTGCTCAGGGAGGTTGTGGAGTCTCCATCTGTGGTGATATTCAAAAGCCATCTGGACATGGTCCTTGGCAACTGGCTCTAAGTGGCTCTGCTTGAGCAGGGGTTTTGGACCAGATGACTTCCAGAGCTCCTTTCCAATCTCAGCCGTTCTGCGATTACCAGACATCATTATTCACTCCCCAAGAAGTTAACAGGACCTTAGCCTGCGTCAAAAATGTGTCAGTTTGTGTGATGTACAGAATAACCCCACTGCAGAATAGCCCTGCTGAATTCTATCAGATATTCATAATGAAGAATATGTTGCTTTAATAAATGCTGAATTTAGGAGGATCAGCTATATTCATGTTCAATTCATGCAGCTGTAATATTTGCCCTGCTGTCTGGAAAGAATTACACTTGCAGATAGCATACAGCAGGCTGCACAGTAACATGTGCTCAAAAAACCAAACCTTTATTTCTTTGAAATGTGTTTTTTCTTGAAGTGATGGAACTAACACAGACCATGACACTCTTGTCTCTGATATCTCCTTCTGCATTTAATCTGGATTTATCATGGATAATTGTGGGTTGATTGTGACCACTTTTGTCCTTAAATAGCATGAATTTGAGAGAAGCATGCACAACCTCAGTGTTTACTGGTATTAAAAAGAGTATGAATAGGCACACCTCTAGTGGAATAAATCATCATGCTATCATCTCAAATAATCATGTCTGCTGGAGAATGACGAACAGTTTGTTTGGGTTTGTTGGTGGGTTTTTTCTTCCTTTTTTTTCTGGAATTAAATGCTCATTCTGTAGTATTTCCAGCATTTTCCATCCCTTGTTCTTTCAGTTTTCTGAACCGAGTTTCAAAGAAAAACTTGATTTTCCTGTGTGGCCTGTTCCATGCTTCTGTTAGTTACTGTATAACCTAAATTAGGGACAGTGACACTGATCTCAACTGGAATATTTTCTTTCAGTAAGCAATGCATAACTTAAACTGGATGGGGAGTATTGCAGGAGGAAAATTGATATTTATAATAATACTAGTATGTATTTTCCCTAGGTCTCTTCCATGGAGCCTGACCAACCACAGTTTACATTATTGACTTTTGAAGACTTAGTTGCATCTGGTATTCCAGTCGCACCTGAGGATTCTGCATATTGGGATAATTTTTGTTCTAAGCAGGAGCATCCAGTGAAACAGAATTCACATTCAAGAGAAGAATGCTTATAAGAAAAAGAAAATTGTCAAAGTTGTTATGCTGGACTGTGGGAATAAGTGTAAATGTGTAAATGAAACATGTTTTTCTTTGTTTAAACTAACAGTCCGAGTTTCACCTGTTTAAAATTGACATTCTTTATCAATATCTTAAGGAAAATGTGTGTTTCATCAATGGAGGAGTTCTGAGTGAAAAGTCTAAGTTGACCACATGCTATTTTGCATTTCCATGCCTGTGGTTCTTCAATAATTACCCATGCTAGGAACAGGGAGCAGAGTTACAATGACATTGTTGATTAGTCAACAAGTGTTTAATATATAAAAATGTTTTTCTGTACTTCATTTGTGCTGAAGCTTAAATTATGATACTGCCTTTTCTCTTACAAAAACAATAGTTTTATTCTCAGATGGATGAATAAAGCCAGAAGAATTGGCACAAATCATTTTGCTGTTACTATATGGTGCAAGTGTTTGTACCACACTTTGTATTTGTGTAATAGCAGGCCGAAGAAGTCTGAATCTTAGGAGTCTTGGAACTGCATCTGTGCAAAACTAGTTTGAAGCGGGGAATTAACTTAAGTATTTCATAACGTTTTCATATACAGTCTTTAATCTTCCTGTGTGTAACTTAAGATTTTATTTTTAACGGTTCTTTTTGTGTTTTTTTCCTCAGTGATAGATATGAGCCAAACAGCAATTCAGTTTTCCTAATCTTGCATTTACATCTGTACTGTCCTAGACACTAAGTCGGGGAGGACGACAACAACAAAAAAACCCTGGTTACTTTTTTCCAAATAGTCTCATAACATCTGAGACATATTCTATTGTCTAACAGTGAATTAAAATTTCTGGAGAAGATCTGCAGATCTTGAACGCACATTTCGAGTATTTTGTATTCTTTTTCAAAACAAATCCTATTTTATGCCATTACCTCTCACCTTTCTTTCTAGAAGTCATAGATACATTGTGGTCCATCTAAATGTGAGGAAGCATACTAAACAGAATGAGTCACACTGAACCAAATGATTTTCACAACTGAGAAGAGTTCATTTCTGTGCTACAGTTAAACATAGATCTTCAGTGAATTCAGGTTTGTGTACAACTTGGCTGCACCCTTTTTTATCCTGACTAAAGGAGAATCTACTTGTGATGTAAGCATTGAAGCCATGCCTTATTACAAAGATAATGAAAAGGTTTAGAGAGAAGGATACGAGTTTTGCAATCTTATAGAAGCTTTTGGAGTTTTGCTGTAGATAAGTCTGAATTAAAATATGCTGTTAATCTTTCCTGCTTTTACCAGTTCTGATTAATATTTTTTTTCCATTCAAGTGACTCTCTCATGTTGCATGCTAATCATAGTTTTTGGTGTTTTGCTTTTTTCCTCCAAAACTGCAAATCAGGGAAGCAGTGACTCTTCACTTCAGACTCCACAGGGGTAAAATTAGATGTTCAGTAACTTCAAATCTGAAGTTAACAGAAATATACAATAATTTATATACAAATTGTAAGTCAAGTATTCCAGACTGGTTTTTTAAATTAAATACAATTTGCAATTAATAATTGGCACTCCATGGAGGCCAGAAAAGGCTATTCAGTGGATATGTAACAGTATCATTTACTGGGATAGGATATTTTTGACTGATTCAGTTGACTCTGTCTTACTCTGCTCTACCTGAAGTGTACTATAATCCCAGATGGGCAAGCACATGAAGGTGCTTAAGAGCTGAGATAACTAGGAGTGTTGCCAAGCTGAAAGAAAGGACTTGTTCTGCCACAGGTTTTTGAAGTCTGCAGAATAAGGAGGCATATTCAGTGTATGAAGGGCTGGAGAGTACTGAGCTCCACGGCTGGCTGGCTGGCTGTTAACTGGTCCAGTACACGCCAGTACTCACCAGTCACTGAGGACCCCATCACCTGCAGCTGTACCGGCCAGTTTAAATTGCCAGCCTTTTTGCTGGGACAATGAAATGAACTGCAGATATGGTGTGAGATGAATAGAGAATTTTCAGATCTATATTTCTGGGGTTAAATGAATTAATTTCGTATTAGAGGTGATTTATTTTTGCCTGGTGACAGTGTCTCAGAATGGACTTTTTGTCCTATTGGAGTGTAAAAAGTACTAACAAAATTATTTATAATATTGTGCTTGCATGTAAGTAGAGGACAAACCAATTTTGTTAAATTAGAAAATTACACTTGGTTTGCTTGCCAGGAGTATGATAATTTTCAGGACTATATCTAATTAGAAAGGTTAGAAAAACAGAGGAGTTTGGTTTGATTAGCTTTCCATGAAATAAAAGCATCATTTCTAACAGTCCAGACAGAATCATCTAGAAGATTGCAGTTCCTCACATTATGATTTTTTCCATGTCTTTGATTTACACTGAGCTATTTGAAAAATAAGATTAATCTTTTTTTTTTTTTTTTTTCTTTTAACCTTGTAGCAATAAGGTTAGGTGGTGGTAATGCTTTGTGAAGAGCCACTTGAGTCAGGTTGTTTAGTGTCAGTGCAAATGGACTGAATTTTTACACTTGCTTTTACCACTGTGGGAAAGAACAGCTGTATACTTATCCAATTATCAGCTAAAAGCATGCTTCTAAAAGGCCAGCAAGACACTCTGACTCTTTATGCATGTGAATGATCCTTCTTAAAGTCATCAGAATGTTTTTCTGGGCATCTGTGTTCTGCAGAGGCACGTATTGAAATCAGTATTGCTACCATGTACAGATAAGTTAATGTAATTTCACAGCTCTAAGATTTATTTTTTTATTTCACCATCACACTTTCCTTATATAAAAAATTGAGCCCTCTATCCACACATGGCCATAACACTGGCTTCCTTTCATTTCCTCAGAATACAGTCATAATGTGCATAGAGTGTCTCTGCCATTTTTGGAAATATTGGTCCAGCACAGCTCCAGCTTCCCTCCCTAGTTCAGGTTGTTGGCCCAGACCAGTGCAGATGAGCTGACCTTTGCTGGTCTCCCATCACTCTTCTATCTGCAGGAAACTGCCCAGTTATGTCTAGAAGCCCTCTGGCCTTCAGGTTCCTTCTCCAGAGCTCCCTGCCTTTATCTGTTTTATTTTCTATGTACTGCCCTACTCATGACCATACCACGTTACATGGATCCTAAACAGTAAGAAGCTGCAAAGACACAAGCTGTGCTCCACATGAGCCTTTCCCAGCAGGGGCTGTGGCTAGGTAGTCGTTTACCCTATGGAACAGGATTGAACAGCTTTCCTGTTTCTCAGAGGACAGATCTTGGATCAGATCCGCTGCCCTAGACTGTGGATCAACCCAATGTTCCTGAGAAGTCACTATTAACAGTCTCTGACCTAAAAATAAAAGTGTTCTTAAAAGTTTTGGTCTTCAGTGAACAGATTGGGAAAAGTGAATAAATGTGTTTTAGTTTGGACATTTTATCGTGTTTAAACCTTTGTGTATCTTGCATAAAAATTGTTAGAGTGGATTAGGAACTTCAGGGGATAAAACTGTTCAAGACGATTTGCAGCTGTGTGACAAGAGACTGGTGCCATTTGATGTGAAAATCTGTAACTTTGAAAAGTGGATCGTGTGAATTCACTCTTAGCCTTTCGCAATATCCATAAACCTATGCAAGATGTATATTGGTACTATATTATGGGATCAAATGCACTGATGTTAATAAAATGTACGTACTTCACGTTATTTCCAGAATACAGAGGATTTTGGATTGTTCTACACAATATAGGAAACGTAGACATGAAAATAAGTTCTGAATTCTTCTCAAGAGAGACAAAATTTTAAAAGGGTTTTTTGGGTTTTTTTTGTTTGTTTGTTTTTCCAAAAAGTCACTTTTTGTAATATGTTATTTTCTTGTGCTCTATATAGAGGTTTTTATGGCCAGGTACTATGTATGACTCCTATTTCTGGTAAGATTGGGTTTAAATTCTTTATTGAAATAAAAAGTGGGTTATTTTTTGTTTGTGTTCTGATTTTGTGTTGCCTATTTATGGTTCCACCTTTCTGAGTTACTTTTTTTATGTCAGTATTATTTAGGTCCAGATATAAGTGGGATTACTGAAATACCTAACACTCCTTTGTTATTTCCAAAACAGTTTATGGGGACATTAAAACTGTATGCTCCTAGTGACATCCTTTAAATGAATTGTGAAACAAAGGTCTGGACCGGCTGTCCACTCTGTGGCATCCTTGTAAGACCTAGGTCTGTGCAAGTCTTTTCTTCTGGCACCACTGGTTTCTTCCTGCAATTTTAATTTAATAATGTGCACCTTAGTTTCTTGACATAACTATGACATAATGTTGGTGTATTCTATGTTAGAGTGTTTCATTATTTGGTCTAAATTGCAATAGTGTGAGGTTTAATGGTTGTAGGAAGATCTGTATTTTCAAATACAAGGCTACAGTGTTGCATAGTGGTACCTGCACTTGTAAGGAAATTTCTGAATTTTTTTTGCAGCTATGTTGTAGAACACAAAGGTTCTTCATGTTGTAGTAGGAGCTTATTCACACAGGAAAAGCACTTTTGTTTCCACAAGGGTTTTCTTTGAAACCATTGAAGAATTGTTTTGGACTTATAAGTGATGTAAACGCTAAGAGAATGGGTATTTAATTTGAAATGCATCTTTGATCCTCCAACATCCAGAGGTACATAAACACCTTTATTTCTACTTTGCAAAGCAGTAAAGAAGCACTGTCATCTAGCAAGGTGTTAGAGAAGCTGCCCAGTAGCCATTTTATAAAGAAGTGTTCTTCATATCACAAATAGTAAAGTATCTGCAATGAACATGTATAATCTGATAGGTAATAGTTTGCATCACTACTAACAACTGAATAATTTGATACATTTTACTACATTGTAAAGTTGCCTTTTTATGTTTGTAGCGGCTGTCATGCCAATAAGAGAAAGAGTGGTTTGGGCCATGGTGGATCCAGATGTTGTCACGTTGCACTCGCTCTACATATAAGTAATGAAGTCTAGTTCTTCAAACGGAACTAGGTGGCAGCTTCTAATGATTAAAGGCTTTACCCAGTGGCTGTTGCAAAACACATGAGCAGTCATGGCAACAAGGTACAGAACCCCAAACTTTTTACTCTGCTGCAAAGGTCTTATTCAAGTACTAATTTCAGACTTTGATTTCTTGTTTCTTGGCTGCTAGGAATCTTACTGAGTAGTAACCCTGCCTGTGTCAGCCTAAAACCTGCTCATCAAATTTGTTTCTGAAAAGGGGATATGTTTGCCAGACTGCTTGTCAGATATGTCCTAGGGATTTAGGGGTGCCTGATGAACACCCTGAGCAGGCTCAGGGCAGGAAGCTAACCCCAAGGTCCCCAGCATAAGCAAGATGCAATCCCAGACCTATGTGCAGTACCAGAACTTGGAAGGACTGGTGGAGCTTTGGTAAACGGTAACGTTCTTATGAATGGCAAAGCTCTAAAGGGGTTGGGCAGGGGTGGGGTTCACATTCGTATTTTTAAGTTTTGACAGCTATGTTGTAGATGTATAAATGTCTCACTTTGGATTTGGTTATTACCCCATTAAGTTATTCAGGCATTTAAGTGTAGTCAGATATTCCACAAGGGCACTGAGGTTTTGATTGCGTTAGGATTTGAGGACTTAGCTCAGTGTGATTGCTGGTGGTAAAATTGCCTGTTTTTGTAAAGCACCTGAATAAGCTGGTGCATCAATTCCATCTTGTTTCAGCGTGTGTTGGCATGCTTTGTGCTGTGCCCTCGATACCACAGGACCTCTAACACATCTGCCTGGGGTGCCTTTTGCTGCAACAGCTTTTAGTGGGCTAGTACCAGTGTGCTGAAAACTCCTGCTGGCAGGTTGTCTCTCAGCTGACAAGAAAATGTTTTGGTGTCATTACCAAAAATTGATGCAATGTTTCCATAGTAAATTAATGGAAAAGATAAGTAAAGGAATTGTATGTTAAGACCTTAATGTTGTACTGCGAATAATAAGGGGAAATAATGTAAAAGACAAGTCAAAAGTGTGTTAATGCTAGCTTTTAACTCACAAAAAGAAGTTCTTAGTTCTGCTTTGCTCTGAGGTCTCAAAGCAGCTGAAATTATTTCAATCCTTTTATTTGGGTTTCTTTTTTTTCTCTCAAGGTTAAATAATAGTGTCTGTATTACACACTTTCAAAGTTCCTGTTAAGATTTTCCAACTATGTAGTGAGTTTCGCTTGTCACAGTAGTGTAATGTTTCCAGCCTTCTTCAGCGTTCTAAAAAATTGCTTTCCTTTAATCTTGAAATAGGCTGAAGGTCACTCAAGTAGCCAGTCATACCCATTTTATCCATGGGAATCTCTGACCAGAGGCAGAAAGCAGGAGCTCGGGCTGCCCCTGAAGTCGCGCAGGGGTTAGTCACTCGCCCCTTCTCCTGCTCCACCATGCCCTGTGCATCCGGGACCCCCCGTGCCTGCGGGAACTGTTAGTTGCCCAGGCAGGACGTGTTTGTGGCCCCTTCTGTTGATACGGCGGTGCTAAGGGATGGCAAAGGCTGGAGTCGGACAGCGCGTCTCAGACGTTCTCATGAAAATACATCAAGACCCTGACAGAGTGCAGCGCTTTGTCCAACCTGCTGCTGCTTGAACAGCCAGCGGCTGTTTGGTTGTTCAGCGTGACCCTGCTTTGGTCAGGGGAGGAGTGTACGTCCTCCTGGTGTAATGGCTCCTAAAGTGCCTCATTATTTCTTGAATTAACTCACTGAGTTGCGTGATGTCACTACTTGACGTCACTGAATATTAAGCTCTCAATTGCATGACTGCTAATCAGTTTTGATTTTTTTTCCCCCAGTGCTAAGCTAATGCTTCTGCCCCATGAATTTATTCACAGCTGTTCTCACTGTTGGCAATTTTTGCCGTAATATCCACGCACTGCTGGGTTTGGCTTTAAGGCATCATGGATGGCAATCCTAATAACCAGTGCAGAAGGGACCGCAGTGTTGAGGAAGTGCAAAAAGAGTAATGAAAATACGAGCGATCTTTTTAAATGTGGTTACAGAATTAATTTATCATTGCATGATACATATTGTGTGCTGTATATGTAATGTATTAACAATGTCATGTATTACGTTATATAAGAATTATATAGATTTATTACATATATATTTATATATGTGGACTTATATATATACATATACTATATAGAGTATCTTATCTTTCAGTTAAGGATGCACCTGTGTTTTCCTCTGCAGTTTTTATAGGGGTAAGTACCTATATGTAGTAAAAAAAATGCATTCATTATTTTTCACCGTAGAGTGATGCTTGATATATTTAAATGACTACCTATTAAAATTACTTTGAGTCTGCATTTGAAACAGCACACGGGCAAAAATCTGAAAATGCTACCTTGGAAATATTTTCTCCTTTAAAGTGAATATTCTGTATTTTCTCAACTTCAGCAGCGTAGTTTTCTGTAATTTATCACTGCTGCCATCAGGTGAGTGGATTCTCAGCCCGTGTATCAGCTGATTGTACAATGTGTTCCTCATCTCCATTGAGAGCTTTTGTGAAAGGTCAGATGAACTGCGTATTCAATGAGGTCACTGGTCTCTTTGTAAGAGAAATAGAATTTTCCTGCATGCATTAAGTTCAAACACTGTCTACTGAATAGAGTAATATTCCCAGCAAGCAGTGTTTACTACCTACATAAAAGCATTTTGTTAATCTTGTGACAGCTAATTAGCTACCTGTACAACATTAGGAAAATGTATTTGATTAATTTTATATAGTAAAATTGTGTGTGGGTAAAGGTTGTACTTCAGTTGTGTGCTTGCTTATACCGTAATTAAAATTCTCATGTGAATGAAAACAGCATATTACAAAGAGATTGATCTTTCTGATATTGTTTCTGCCTAATTGTTTGTTAGGATCTTTAGATGATTGTTAATTTAGAATGTTTTCCCTTAAGTGCAGTAGGATATTTATTTGCATTTAAACTGGGGCAATCAGGCAGCTCCTGCTTGCAGAAATCATTGTTATCTCTCAGTCACATTTCAGGGAAAAAAGAGAGAATAGCAAACCACTCATTACAGTGGAAACACGGTGGTTTCAGTGGAGTTGGGTAAGGTCAGCTGTGCCGGCCATAGAGCCACATAACATTGGTCATGTAAATGCCTTTAAGTAATCAGAAAATAAGTTTATCTTCTGAGACGAGTCTTCACTTAAAAACGGGGAAAAAATGTCAGACGAAGGCAAAAATGTGTCCCAGAGTAAAGGGCTGCTGAAATAGTGGAGAAACCTTGTATGTGCCAGGAATTTTAAAACATGTCTGATTTATTTATAAAAAGCCAGTTTGGGGACTTCTGAAACAATGTGATAGAATGATTATGGTGTTTTGTTTGGTTCTTTTTTGGTGTGACAGCAGTTTGAGTGCAGCATTGATTGAATTGTTGGGTTTCCATAAACAGGCTTTTAAAAGGGAAATAAAAATGCAGTTGCATTAAAATTTAAATGTGTTAATGGAAATATATCTGTTTCAGCCACACAATGGATTTTAACTCATTTGTTCTCAGACTACAGTCAGTTCATCACTGATAGATGTATCAGAGAGTTGCTACAGATACATAGCGTATACACACACATTTTTTATATATATATATATATGATATACACATAATCAGCTTTAAAATAACTAGAAACTAACCCCATCTTTAGTAACTCTTTAGTAACCACTCAGTGGATAGGGAACTGGGTTGATGGTCACACTCAAAGAGTTGCGGTCAATGGCTCCATGTTCAAATGTCAAGCAGTGACAAGTGGTGTTCCTCAGGGGTCGATATTGGGACCAGTGCTGTTTAATATCTTTATTAGTGACATGGATGTTGGGATGGAGTGCACCCTCAGCAAGTTGGCTGATGACACTAAGCTGCATGGCATGGTCAACACACTGAGGGGAAGGGATGCCATCCAGAGGGACCTGGACAGGCTGGAGAGGTGGGCCTGTGCAAACCTCATGAAGTTCAACAAGGCCAAGTGCAAGGTCCTGCACATGGGTAAGGACAATCCCAAGCACAAATACAGGCTTGGCAGAAAATGGATTGAGAGCAGCCCTGAGGAGAAGGACTTGGGGATGTTGGTGGATGAGAAGCTCAACGTAAGCTGGCAATGTGCACTTGCAGCCCAGAAGGCCAACTGTATCCTGGGCTGTATCAAAAGAAGTGTGGCCAGCAGGTCAAGGGAGGTGACTCTGCCCCTCTACTCTGCTCTTGTGAGAAGCCACCTGGAATATTACATCCAGCTCTGGAGCCCTCAACATAAGAAGGACATGGACCTGTTGGAGCGCGTCCAGAGGAGGGCCATGAAGATGATCAGAGGGCTGGAGCACCTCTCCTATGATGACAGGCTGAGAGAGTTGGGGTTGTTCAGCCTGGAGAAGAGAAAGCTCCAGGGAGACCTTCAGTATCTGAAGGGGCCTTCCAGTATCTGAAGGGGGCATACAAGAAGGCTGGAGAGGGACTTTTTACAAGGGCATGTAGTGATAGGACAAGGGGGAATGGCTTCAAGTGGGAAGAGGGCAGGTTTAGATTAAATATTAGGAAGAAATTTTTCACTCTGAGGCTGGTGAGATGCTGGAACAGGTTGCCCAGAAAAGTTGTGGATGCCCCATCCCTGGAGGTGTTCAAGGCCAGGCTGGATGGGGCCTTGGGCAACCTGGTCTGGTGGGAGGTGTCCCTGCCCGTGGTAGGGGGGTTGGAACTCGATGATCATTAAGGTTCCTTCCAACTTAAACCATTCTATGAACTCAGTAACCAGGAAGTTTAAGAACAGAGCTTCAAGAGTGAGTAATACAAGTGGTGCAAGTATATTTGGCTGATGCAAGAGATAATTTAAGGCCCAACAGTGAGGAAATTAAAAACAGTGCCGTGAACGACTAGGAGAAGGAGCAGATTAAAACATAAATTTTTTATCTGCTGGAAGCTGTTATTAAAATACATGAATTAAAAAAATATGAAAAGGAGTGAATATAGTTAAATATCTATTTTTCTTCTGTGCCACTTAATGATTGGTACTTTGTATGAGGGAAGTGAACAACAGAAACCCAAGAAACAAGACTGCATTGAATTATTTTGCTTTAGCCCATAGGTCTTAATGGCTTTTCCAGTTCAACATCCAATACGTGCTTGAAATATGTTTGAGTTTCTAACAGGTCTTCAAAAGAAGAGTCCAGATGCAACTGTTTCAGAAAAAAAATGCTTCTGAAAAAGACTCTTGACGTTGTGGTTTGGCAGGTAGCAAAACACCTATTAATTAGAAAATGTGATGGGCATATCACAAACAAATAACTACTGTGTCATGCTTTGAAGAGGTGATTACATGGTCATAGTATAAGACCATGATGGTGGATGTTGTCTGCCTCGACTTCAGCAAGGCGCTTGACACTGTCTCCCATAACATCCCCATAGGTAAGCTTAGGAAGATAAGTGGACAATGAGGTGGATTGAGAATTGGCTGAATGGCAGAGCTCAGAGGGTTGTGATCAGTGGTGCAGAGTCCAGCTGGAGGCCTGTAGCTAGCGGTGTTCCCCAGGGGTTAGCACTGGCTCCAGTCTTCTTCAACATACGCAATGACCTGGATGAGGTGACAGAGTGTTACCATCAGCAAGTTTGCTGATGACACAAAACTGGGAGGAGCGGCTGACACGCCAGAAGGCTGGAGAGGCTAGACAAGCTAGCAAGTTGGGTGGAGAGGAACCTAATGAAGATCAACAAGGGCAAGTGTAGGGTCCTGCACCTGGGGAGGAATAACCCCATGAACCTGTACAGGTTAGGGGTTGACCTGCTAGAAAGCAGCTCTGCAGAGAGGGACCTGGGAGTCCTGGCGGACAACAAGTTGACCACGAGACAGCAGTGTGCCCTGGTGGCCAAGAAGGCCAATGGCATCCTGGGGTGCATTAAAAAGAGAGTGGCTAGCAGGTCAAGGGAGGTTATCCTCCCCCTCTACTCTGCCCTGGTGAAGCTGCATCTGGAGTCCTGTGTCCAGTTCTGGGCTCCCCAGTTCAAGAAAGACAAGGAACTACTGGAGAGAGTCCAGTAGAGGGCTACCAAGATGATCAGGGGACTGGAGCATCTCTCTTATGAGGAAAGGCTGAGAGACTTGCATCTGTTTAGCATGGAGAAGAGAAGACCGAGCGGGGATCTCATCAATGCCTATAAATATCTAAAGGGCGTCTGTCAAGAGGATGGAGCCAGACTCTTTTTAGTGATGCCCAGCAACAGGACAAGGGGCAATGGACACAAACTGGAGCACAGGAAATTCCATCTGAACATGAGGAAAATCTTCTTTGCTTTGAGGGTGACAGCACTGGAAGAGGCTGCCCAGTGACTGCGGAGTCTCCTTCTCTGGAGCTATTCAAAACCCACCTGGATGCGTTCCTGTCCAACTTGCTCTAGGAGAACCTGCTTCAGCAGGGGGGGGTGGACTAGATGATCTCCAGAAATCTCTTCCAACTCCTACCGTTCTGTGATTCTGTGATAAGGCACAATATCAGAAATGCTGCCTACATCTTCACCACCACTTAGCAGCACGGGTCCTGTAGGACTTACACAAGCTTATTCTTGGTGTACATAAAAGAACATTATCAGTAAAAGAATCATCAAGAGCATAAGTTTTAATAAAAATATTAATCTAAACTCCTGTGAACTCTTTCATCCTGAGGTGCTGCGGATGGATGGCTGTTAGCTTTTTTGCATCTGTTCACGATGATTCCCTGACTCTAAGGAATCTGATTTCAACCGCAGGACACTGACTCAGATGTTTGTCCATTACAGTACACAGGGCTTCCCTCCTGGGCTTAAGGAGGGTCTCTAAGCTCTGCTTCGCCAGGGAAGATTGGTAAGAGAAGTGAGGCAGTCCAAGGACTTGCAAACCAGTCTAGCACCTGACCTGGCATCAAACAAGCTTTGAAAGAAGAAGCTTTACTTATTAAGGTAAGTACAGGGGCAGCTAAAACCTGATTCTAAGTAGAGTGGTTTATAGAGTAATTTTTGTGGTGAAAACCATTGTTCTAAGGTTTACAGATTCTAAAATAAGATGCTAGTCTGTCTTTTTTTTTCCTGAATGGAAACAAAAACATGCACTTTCTATTAGAAATGGTACAGGACAACGGCACAGCTGGGAGGTAAGAATTAAGCGGTCTTCTCATCCTGGTGGTAAAATATTTTTCTCCCTTCCTCCAGCTTCCAAAGTGTTGCATTTTTGTATCTCTAACACACATTTTCTTGTAATTTTATATATGACTTTTTGTTTATGTTTTAGGTTTAATATGGCTTTGCTTCTATTTTAATCAAGAAAGAGCATATGGTTATGTTTTAACTGAATACCCACTAACATAAAAGTGTCATTTAGAGTTAGTCTCTGCCTGTTGGCTGTATTTCTATGCAACCATAATAAAATCACTTCTTGATGCCTCTGTTTCCCCTCTGCCTGCATATCGTCAGCTGAAACTGCAAGACCCTTTTGAGAAAGAAACCATCTCCTAGTACTTCGTAAAATGGAGGCCTGGTCTCAGACAGAGCCTCTTTGCATTACTCTTACACAAATAATACAGGAATAATTGAATCCCACCAATGACAAACCTAATAATCCAACAACAGCTCCTTCGAGCTCAGACAATGCTGTTCTTGTGCATGGGGGATGATCACGAGTCATTGTGCTGATACAAGACAGACTTGGCTGTTTGACTGCTAATACACTAAAGAGAAGGGCATAGACTTTGGGTGGCTCCTGTGAGCAGAGACATTGCTGTTAGCCTCTTCCACTTTGGCATGTTGTGTTTCTCTGTCTAACCTACAGGTGGTTTGCAGCTGAAATTTCTAGCTGGTTTCATGCCTGCCTGCTCCTCCATTTGAATTATTAAGGCTGTAATAGAATTACAGAATATCTATGCCGGTAATGTTTATACAGCAGGCAGCATGCCAAAGACTTGACAATATCATAACTTAATTAAATGTGAGTGTATGTATGAACTAAAAGATAATTCAGTTGTGCTTAGGGTATACGGCCTCTGCTTACCATGCTTTCCTGCTTAACCTACAACTTCTTGGCCAGAATATTTTATCTTCTGCAGACCAAGGTCTCTTTTGTGATGCTGATAACATCCCAAGCCAGTCCACAAATACCGTATAATCACAGCACACTCTTCCAGCACTCTCCTCCCCCTGTTCATGTTCTTTTACCCCTTCCAGTTTAATTTTGCAGTGGAGATTGTCCTTCCCTTGTCTGCAAAGCCACTCAGTGCAATGGACTCCCGTTTTGCACAAGTGTAATTTATACCTGCAATGTAAGTCTTTGGATATTTTTTTTCCACTTTTATCATTTCCCTTTTCTCCTTCTCAGTTCCATTTTTCTCCTGATACACTTTCCTCTTCTCCAATCTGATGCCCCTTCTGTCTCTCCTGATACAATAAATCCACATTTTACTTCCCAGATTGCTCCCTCCTCCTCTTTTCTGCAATGTAGCCCTTAGATCTCGCACCGTAGCGTCCTAACTACGGAGGTGGGGAAGGTGCATCCAGTTAGACTGGCTCAAGCTAACCTCTGATGCTGTTTTCAGGCAGGAGTACGCTCATCCAGCTTCTTGCAGAGTTGATGCCCACTCTTTTTGAACAGCAGAGTCACAGTAAGATTATGTTGCAAGTTTGGTTCTTTAAAGATCTTTACCGTACCCTTGTGAGGCAGGACCTGACATTATAATGAGACAAGAATGGTGTCTGGGTTTGTGCCACGTGGGTCTCACTCGCATTGTTTTCCCCTTCACATGGGACCTTCAGTAAGTCATCACTGCGTTTGCTTTCTCTCTGTTAAATGAGGTGACACATTTCTATTATCAAGAGGTTTGCCTTGTTTAGTGCCTCAAAGCCCTTGGAATCAAGCTATTATAAAGATGAAAAATACCGAAAAATTGGTAGTCCAGTTGGGTCTGTAGATTTTGGAAAGACATCAATGGATTTTGGAGGCTTTAGTAGCTTAATGTTCAAGCAGAAATCAGGATAATCCACTGTGAAGGTTCCTGAGTGCATCCACACATACGTGCTACCAGCAGAATAGCTTTTAGCCATAGACTGTGCCTGAATAGATTTAGATGCCAGCCTACTGCTTTCTTTACCTCTAACAGCCCAGGTAGAGCCAAGGAGTCAACCACACAGCCACTGTGAGCCCTCCGTAGTACATTACAACTCTGCCCTTCTTTGGACCTTCCAGGCCAACGTGCATTACGGCTCTGCCCCTTCTTGCAGACCTTCCACACCTCTCTGCATCCAGTTCTTACAATTAGCTGTGAGCGAATAAGGCAGTTCCTGGGTTTGGTAGAACTTCTGTCACCGGATAACATTTGAGCTGGTCTTGCATTAAATCAATTAAAACAGAAATGTTCAAATCTTCAGTTTGATGGAAATGGTGGAATTACACATGAGACAGTTATGCCTCCTCATTGAGATGGTTGATACTAGCCAAAAGACTGCAAAAAACAGGTACTCTGCCAAAAGACTTCAAAAAATAGGTACCCCAACAGTGTGGTAAGTCAAAAAGGAGAGCTACTTTCTAAGGTATGTATGAACAGTCTGATTGCAACTGGAGCTTTTGATGAGATCATTTTGCGTAAGAGGCACATAAAGTGTAATTTTTATTCTTAAGGTATTTTGAAATTTGTCAGGCTAGAATAATTTCTCAGAGGTATCAAAATGTAGTAGATAGCTAGAGGCCACATTACTAAGCTGTAGTACTTGGATAAATGTTCATTTAACGTGACAAATGAATACTTTTATGTTAGCTTAATGCTTTCAAAAGATTGTTTTATATTGTAGCTGCTTGCAAATGATTTATGTTATACACCACAGGAATGAAAACAGTGAGTAGCTTAATTATGCATAAAAAGGAAAATGCTTATGATTTTATTTTTTTCTGTGATAAAGAATAACTTTTCTATTATTTTCCCATGAGAGTATTTTTCTCAAAAAAAATATAAACTAAGCTGTTGCTTCTCTTCCATCTCTGTCTAACAGAATTATTAGGTCCAAATTGCTCAGTTTGTCATCTGTGATAGGGGATTGTATGTCCAGATATTGACCTTCCAGCAGCTGACTTGCATTGGACGATGAACAAAGCTGTAATCAAAGATTATTTCTAACTTCAAAAGCCAGACTCTTGACATACCATGAGTTTTCTACTTCTCTTCCATTGAATGGGCAAGATCTGCGTGGCAGCCACACGTAATGAAAAGGGTTATGATCACAGGAATGGGCACGAAGCAATCTAGAAGGATACCTCTGAGGTGTTTCATTACTACTGAGTTCTGTGGGTCTTAAACATCTTCGGGCAGCTTCAGAAAGACCCCAGGAGCTACGCCCCTCAGAGGTGCTGTGTACAAAAACTGGATGCATGAGCCTGTGAAGGGAATCCACAACTCAGAATCAGGTGCCTGAATTACCTCTGCAGGTACTTTAATTAATATTCTCAATAGCAGGCATTTTGGGCCCAAACGGACACAAGCACTGAAAGGAAAAGCAATACTTTCTCCTCATCCCTGCAGGATGGAGAACAGGGCAATGTATCAGCTGGACGTTGCAGGTGACAAAGCCCAACAGGCAGAGACCCTAGACCTTATGTGCCTGCACCCATTTGACAAATTGGAGCAGGAGAGGCAAGATGGAACATCTGGTGCATGCTGGGCACCCACTGAATCTCATTAATTCTTTTAGTTATGGAGATTATTATATGTTTTTTAAATTCTGTATTATGTTAATTTTGTGTTATGGTTAATTTTTGTAGTTCTTAATGTTTTGTTTGTCTGCAGAAGAAAGATATATAAGCTCTGCCTTTACCTGGCTCTGGTGAAAGCTGGCTGATGTGTTATGCAGAGACCAATGTTATGCAGCGGTAACCAGTGAGAAACAGACCTCAGACTCCTTGCCATAGCTCAAGGCATCTCCAGTGACGGAAGCAAAATTGAATTTTGCTGCAAAAAAGATGAAAACAAAATAATTGTAATGCACTAGGTCTGCTAGAAAATACATCATTGCCATGTGGGGAAGGTGAGATGAGGCAAATATGATTATCTGCTGCTTCCCTCCCTACATTCTGCTATATGTCTAATATAAAAACACTTCTCTACCTTCAGATCTTCCTCTGTTTCAGGGGTGGGACACAGGCAGTGACTGGGGGAGGGCTGAGCTGGATACGCAGCAGCGTGGCCACCCTAGCTCTCACTGGGACTGGGGATTCACTGGACTCAGATGGATCCACACAAAAGCCTTGTCTAACCCTGCTTGTCTGTTAGCTGGCTCACCAGCCTGTACCTAAAGGCAACTGGGTTTTGGATGATCACTGAGCAGTGCTACAGCCAGGCATGCAGGACTGTCTGGAAAACTTGATATGCACATGAGATCAAGAGCTTATGTTGGCAATTGATGCTGCAAATGCCTTACTGTCCTACATTTAAAGGATCAGCCTCCAGGTTAGCCTGTGGCTAGTTTCTTACTCCTACCTCAGGAGTAAGTAGGACTAAGAAACTAGCCTTAGGTCTTAGGTTTAACAAGGCCAAGTGCCGGGTCCTGCACTTGGATCACAACAACCCCATGCAGCACTACAGGCTTGGGAAGAGTGGCTGAAAAGCTGCCCGGCAGAAAAGGACCTGGGGGTGTTGGTCAACAGCTGCCTGAATATGAGCCAGCAGTGTGCCCAGGTGGCCAAGAAGGCCAACAGCATCCTAGCCTTTACCAGAAATAGCATGACTAGCAGGGCTAGGGAAGTGATTGTCCCCTGTACGTGACACTGGTGAGGCCGCATCTTGAATACTGTATTCAGTTTTGGGTTCCTGACTACAGGAAAGACATTGAAGTGCTGGAGCGTGTCCAGACAAGGGCAACAAAGCTGGTGAAAGGTCTAGAGCACATGTTTTATGAGGAGTGGCTGAGGGAACTGGGGTTGTTTAGCCTGGAGAAAAGGAAGCTGAGGGGAGACCTTATCGCTCTCTACAGCGACCTGAAAGGAGGTTGTAGAGAAGTGGGGGTCAACTTCTTCTCGCTAGTAACAAGCGACAGGACAAGAGGAGGTGGCCTCAAGTTGTGCCAGGGGAGGTTTAGGATGGATATTAAGAAAAATTTCTTCACTGAAAGTGTTATCAAGCATTAGAACATGCTGCCCATGGACGCGGTTGAGTCTCCATCCCTGGAGGTATTTAAAAGGCAGGTAAACGTGGTGCTCAGGGACATGGTTTAGTGGTGGTTTTGGCAGTGTTAGGTTGATGATTGGAGTTGATGATCTTAAAAGTCCATTTCAACCTAAAAAATTCTATGATTCTATTATTCTACCTGAATGCAGGAAAGGGGAGAATTAGACAGAGCAGGCAGAATGATGTGGAATAAGCAGGAGAGTCTTTGTAAGTGGTGCCTAAAGGTGTTCTGTAGTCTTTTGCACAACAGGGTCTGATTGACAGATGGGCCAGGAAAGAGTCAGACCCAAGTGTGTGAGATGCAGTGTTATATGGAGCAAATGAGACTTTCTCCTGTTTGATTACAGGCACAGGAAAGCTCCAGCAAAAAATCAGAAACCAGAGTTCACTCGTAAGCTTCTTTTTTCACCCTCTCTGTGACTTGTCTCAGCTGCAAAAAGGATAAGCAATTTTAAAACTGAACCCAAGCTTCTGCTCTAATTTTTGTTTTGGAGTCACACAGGCTTATCCTCTACCTTGTTGTCAGATATAATCATAAAAATGTTAGAGAAGTTCAAATAGCATTTGAGAATGCTTTCTGGAGAAAAGCCTTTCCCAATTTCTCTTCTTTATTCTATATAGTAGGCTTCTGATTACTTTTTACTTTATTTTTTTATCCATTATTTTTTTACTACAAAAGTTCTCCTTTAAGTTTGAACAGACCAATTATCTTCTCTAACTTTCAGTACTTCAATATCACATATTTTACTCTTGAATTTCATAGAATCATAGAATTTGAAATGACTGGCAGGATATGATAAAGGAATAGGAAGAACTGTTCATACAGCTCAGCCTGGACTGGACAGCCTTTAAAATGATGCTGAATGCCAATATAAATTTATCCTTAAATTATTTCTACAATGTAGTTATTATTTAAATTCTTGCAGGAGAACACGCTTGTGGTACTATTGCCAGACAGCTTGCAAATTTTGATAGATGTAAATGAGGACTGATTTACCCTGGATCAGCAAAGACAGCTGTGTGGGCAGACCTCTCTCTGCTGCTGAGGTCCGTCAGGCTCAGAGGCTGCGAGTGGGAGTCCTGGGGTCTGCCCTGGGTTCTGGTTTCCAGAGGATCTGGAGCTAAGCCTAAGGAGAGCAGGGGCCACATCCCCTCACTCTTGGGAGCTCGGGATAGTCTGTTGTGTGCTGTATTTAACTCTGTGTTGAGTTTACATTCAAGCCAGAGCTTTTGTATGAGTTATTTGTACCAAAATCTTCTAGCCTGTTTCCGTCAGCCCGGAGAGGAATGCCCATGAGCTGAGCTGTTACCTTGAGCTCGCTAAACCGTTGAGATGATGGGTGTAGATTTCTGCGCTGTGGCTATAAGCTGACTAATTTCTGATGCTACTCATTTCACTCCTTAAAAAAATCTTGATAGTTTTAGTTAAATAATAACAGCTAAAAAACTGTCAAAGCATCAATTTAAATGCTTTATATTTTCATTTTCTCCTTGCCGTCAGGTACCGTTTAACATTCACAGTTTTGTGGTGCAATCAGACATTCTGCTTTGTGCTTTAGGGCTGTTCCTCTGATCTGGTTGGGGGCTTGTTGTAAACATGACTGCTTTTATTTTTCTTTTCCAAAGAAATAAATGCTATGGGCCAGACCATTAGCAGGCCCAAATCAGTTTAATTCTAAAGCGAAAAGAACTTTGCAGACTAAAACCAGCTAATAGTTTGGCCCGACATTCCTGAAATAATGATCCCGTTCAAAATCCATACCCTGCCTGACATTTTCAAGGCGGGCTTTGATACGAGTGTAGAAGTACAGGATGTCTATTGCAAATCTAATGATGCATATGAAATAACTATTTAAGCTAAGTGGAGCGTTGCTTTTATTGCTAGAAGCCATTTAAGAATTCTGAGAACTGCTACTACTTAAGCTGTGATTATAATGTTTATCTAAATGCAAATGAGAACATTGCTGTTTATATAAATGCTTGTCATTTTGTTTCACATAGTTCGTCAGGGAAAAAGCTTTGATAAACTTTCTGATAAAATACAACTTTCTAAAATAAAGCTTCAATCAATGCAAGAAACGGATAAGGGGTATTTTTTTAATGAAAAATATTTGTTTAAAAAAACTGATGAAGTCTTCAGTAAATGTTGTCTGCGTTAGGTGTTTAGAACAGGCCCAGTACTTTGATATGTTGTGAAATAATTAATAAAGTTGAATCAATAAATGTTCATCCAGTTTGTTTCTCTTTGTTTTAAAAGAAAGGCTTTCTTTGGAATATTAATGATTCATATGCGTACGCAACTGTCCTCTTTTCAGTAGTGCAATTCAGCAAGCAAAAGGTTATATCTGAAATAATTCAAAAGAACAGAAGTAGAATGAGATGGTACCCCTAAAAGATATTGCTTGGCAACACAAGATGAAGTTAAACAGAAAGGATACGTTGAGCGGGCATCCTCCAGAGAAGAAGTCAGTGGACTTCTGAGAACCCCAGAGAGGAGGAAGGTTTTAACCATGTGTTTGTAATGTAAATGACATGGCCTTATGTTCAGTGGGGCTGAATACATAGAATTCTTTGGGGAAGGACACATCATTAGATGGAGTCTATTGGTGGTCAGCACTGGGGAGCCTAAGTGCTGGGTTGGGCTTTAAGTGCTATGATCTTTGGTGTCCAGAATGATAACAGTAGCTGTAACTTTCTGTCTGCTTTCCTCCTAAATACAGTAGAAGAAGTTAAATTTTTTGGCCTGAGTTATTGCTATTTGGAGCTGAACGAGTATGCAAGGACTTCTTTCATACAACTCTGCTAGCTTTCCAAAGAGATACACCAAGTCCTGTTTCCACAGGGGTCAAGCAACATCTGGGAGTTTCCTCTGAGTATTTCCCGCCCTCCACCACCCCACGCCAGCGCAAAACCACACATTCTCCCTCGCTCTCAGCCGTTAGTCAGCCTCAGAGTGACACCACCTCCCAGGTTACCCTGCCATCTTCATGCAGCTCGGTTTCTCTCCACATTAACAAGCAATGTGTGTTTTGGGCAAAGGCTCCTCTCATTCTTTGGAGACATTTAGCTGCTTTTTGGCTTTACTCTGAACAAAAGGTGAACACTGATGTTTTTGGCTTCAGCAGTCTTCATCCAGCCTCCCAGGTAAAAAAATTTAATAGTGACTTGTCTGAAGATGGTAGTGTCTTCTCTTCTGAGCGATTAATGAATAAGATCTTGCACAGCATTTTGAACATGTAAAAGCCTTAACATTAGCAATAAATTAGGAAAATGGTTCTTTCAAAATTAATTTTGAATGAAAGTGTTGCAGTACTTTAAATTCTATCACGTCATGTTATACATTACCAAAAAAACTCAGAAACAGTTTAAGCGATGGGTGTAAGGGTACTATATTATCTTCAGTATTTTAAGAGGCAATCTATTGCTTTTGCTTTGCACAATGCTGCATTGGCGACAACTCAGAGAATTACTTCGTGAATGTGAGTAATTCCATTGATGTCAATGAGAATTGCTTTGGAAAGTGTGTACTGACTTCAGTGGAAACGCCAACTTACATCCAGCTAAGCATGAATGCAGCACTGGTGCTGGTATAGGGAGCGGGTATTTATTTTGCAGTCTGTCCCCAGTGGAGACACCGTGTAGGAGGCATGAATAGTTCCTACTCTTCTGAGGTGTCCGCAACTGAGGGGTCTTCTGTCTCCTGCAGAGAAACTATAGTATTTTTCTTTTTTATTTCTGTAACCTAGGAGTATTTCAGAATTCTGTCTAAAAATGGGAGGAAAGCAGAACAATAACTTGATTTGTCTTTAGCGTAGCACTTGTCAGGAGAAGGGCAATAGGAAGACTAATAATTACTAACATTGCCTGGAAAACTGCTTGTCTAAAAAGCTAAAACTGTTGTAAGTCACTATTAAACCCAGTGACCAAGTGTTGCTATGGAGATACTGTTTCATAAAAATCTTACTTAGCTGTTTTCCATTCACTTTTAAACCATCATATGTAATTACTTCAATTTCCCAGACCCAAGCTGCAGAGAGAGCTCGGAAGCTCATTGCTTTTCTCAGTTCAATCCATATAGAGCTAAACCTATTGGAATAAAAAACACCTATGAATGTATAAAGTAGATAAGGGGTGATTATTTCTTTCTGATAAAACTGGAGGAATTTTTTAGTAGACTACTCCAATTCAGCATTTTTAGATAAAATTGCAGAGGTTAATAAGGGCTGTTAAGATAGAGTTTGTAAAAAAATTATTTCTCAATGGTTATTTGGAAGCTGTTAGCTATAATGTGCACCATCAAAAATGTAACAATTACTGTATGCAGTCTGAATTTTCCATTTCTTGAACATTATTGACAACTTCTAACAAGTGCTAAAAAAACATTTAACATTTGAGAGTGCCAGCAATAGAAGCCAAAAAGAAGGATCAAGACAGTCCAGAGATTTACATGTTGCTCAGAAATAATTGCTTTCCCTCTACTGAGCAAGCAAAGGTCGCTCCAAAAAGATATTACAATAAGGGAAGTAAAGAAAGAAAAAAATCAGGTGTGAAATGTTACAGAAAATAGTGTCTAAGATGGAAGCCAACTGAATTTGCTGAGTTATAAACAAATTCTCCAACTTGCAGTATGACAAATGACTGGCTTTGCCACTTGAATCAGCATGGCAATTCTGCAGCACTTTCTGCCAGTTCTGAAATCGGGCAGGTTGCTAGTTAGCTCTGTGTACCATT
The DNA here is from genome assembly GCA_017639485.1 of Pluvialis apricaria. Classification (NCBI taxonomy): domain Eukaryota; kingdom Metazoa; phylum Chordata; class Aves; order Charadriiformes; family Charadriidae; genus Pluvialis; species Pluvialis apricaria. Next base: position 17,922,987 of record CM030007.1, read on the forward strand.
TCAAAACTGTAGAAAAGAAATACAATGACATAACCAGAATAAATCCCCAGTATGAAAAGCTGTGCACTTGGGTGTGAATTTTGCCATCTGGAGAAGAACGGTTGTCAGCAGGGAGATGTTGCCTAAAAGACAAGCCAGAGGATGCAGTCTTGCTGTTGCTTGAGTTCAGTGACAATCTGCAAATGAACAAGTGACCCACGTGCAGCAGCCAGGTTACAAAGATTTTGCAACTTTTTATGAAAAAGTTGCTCGTACTAATTGATATCAACTTGTTTATAACTCAGTTCTGGGCTCTCCGGTTCAAGAGGGACAGGGAACTGCAGGAGGGGGTACAGCAAAGGGCTACAAAGATGATGAGGGGGTTGGAACATCTTTCTTACGAGGAAAGGCTCAGGGACTTGGGGCTTTTTAGTCTGGAGAAAAGAAGACTCAGGGGGGATCTTATCAATACTTATAAATACTTAAGGGGAGGGTGCCAGGTAGATGAGAACAGTCTTTTTTTCAGTGGTGCCCAGTGATAGGACAAGAGGTAATGGGCACAAACTGGAGCACAGGAAGTTCCATCTCAGCATGAGGAGGAACTTCTTTACTCTGAGGGTGGCAGAGCACTGGCACAGGCTGCCCAGAGAGGTTGTGGAGTCTCCCACTCTGGAGACATTCAAAACCCGCCTGGACGCCGTCCTGTGCAACTGCTGTAGGTGTCCCTGCTGTGGCAGCGGGGGTGGACTAGATGATCTCCAGAGGTCCCTTCCAACCCCTATCATTCTGTGATTCTGTAATTAAATTCCATACACATATAGAACAAAAAGACCACCTGTCTGCAGAAACGCCTACAATCCAAACATCAAGCCAAAGACAGAAAGTGGAAAAGAGCAGAGGGATGGAAATGATGTTTTTTTCCAGCACAGCAAATGCCTGGGCTCACTATGAAGTTTTCAAGGGGACAAATAAAGACAGATGAACCCTTTTTGTGTTGACGGCTCTACGTGCAGCGCTAGTGCCCAGGATCCTGCTCTGCAGTACTGAGCAGCTTATCCCTTGGCTGCTGAGGTGAGAGGAGCCCCAGTCACTGCCTGGGAAAGGAGTTGCAGAAGTGAAATGGTAAGTATAAGTTGAATAAGCTGTGAATCGTTGTATGGGAAAACAGGGACAAGGGCTTGGATTTCCCCTGTGGAGTTGCCTACTTAGGGAGGACAGTGTTGCAGTCAAGCATCGCTGACATGCTTCTCTTTGTTGTTTAAACCAGTACCACAAGAAAATTATTTTGATGGCAACACCATACTCACAGACCCAGACTATGGATTTTTTTTTTCCACTTCATTAAGCTCCCTTTCATTTTCTCTGTCAACTAATTGTGAGACAAATCTCATTTCGCCCCTTCCCCTCTCCAGAGCACCCCAGTGCAGTTACAGAGAGTTGAGAATGGGGAGAGGGTTTCCTTCTAACGTTCACTGTCTTTAACAGTGACTTTTCCCTCCTCTTCATTTCCTTGGCTGTCCCCTTGCCTGCTCTCTCAGGGTGTGAACAGTGTGAGCTGTGCCCTCTGCACAGGCTGGGTGTTGTGCTTCAGCATCCTCTGTGCTGCTGCTAATGCCACCGGCAGCCAAATCTCACGGCTTTGTTGCCCTTGGGCTTTGGTTATCCCAGCCCCCTGTACTGTTACTGGAATGTGAATGCACACAACCTTTTTCACATTATGATAGGAAAATTCCTTTTGGTTTCACAGGAGGTCGGATGCCCGTGTTCCTGGGGATGTTGAAGAGCTGCTCTCGCAGCGGTCCTGTGAATTCCTGCTTGACGCTTGGCAGCAAATTGTGCTTGATTGCATACTTCATTTTGTGAAACATGAAGGGATTTGTGAAAAATAGAAGAAAATGCACCTCAAAAGGAGGGCAGCAGGACTCTGCTGTTAAAATGCATGAACACAACATCAGTCTCTTAGTAGCATTTGCTGCCTTTTAATATTTTATATATATTTATTTTTTTACAGAAATGCCAAATGTCCTGTTTTTCATAGTTTCATGCAATGATTATATCACATTCTGTTTAGTAAAACATCTACAATTTCCCATAAAATCTGAGAAAGTCTATTTAAAGCTAAACATGAAACAGTTTCAGGGTTATTGCCCTGAAAGTGAATGAAAACTGACATCTCAGTTAATTCCCATAGCGGCAGCCAAAGCATCTCCTTATTCACTGAAATAGTATGCTGATGTGGTATTTGACTTGCGAGGAGCTCACAATGACTAATGACACAGAACAAGATTATCTTTGATATTAAGGAGATAAACTCTGTTTATCTGAAGGAAATAGCTGCACATATTTTTTTGCTATCAGGTAATCAGTCAGCTATAGGATGATAAAACAGTTAAATACTCTTTTGGTCAAAGTTTGAAAAAACACTCCTGTTCATAAGCATTACTGCCCAGTCACAAATGAGTGTGAAACACAAGGATTTTTGTGTATAAGTAAGTCAGATGTCTGTGAAATGCAGACGACCTGCAGAAGCAATCCTGGATCTATACTGTTCAACCACCTAATCTGGCCACAGATGTGGATGCACGAGGCTCTGCCAGAAGTAGAAATGTACTACGCAATTTAAGTGAGACAACTTATTTTTCTACTTGGCATTTCCCTTTGTTGAACTTCATGAGGTCCTTGTTGGCCAATTTCTCCAGCGTGTCCAGGAGCCTCTGAATGGCAGCACACCCATCTGGTGTATCAGCCACTCTTCCTGGTTTTGTATCATCTGTAAACATGATAAGGGTACAGTGTCCCATCATACAGGCCATTAATGAAGATGCTAAACAGTGTTTGCCCCAGTATTGACCCCTGCGGCACACAGCTGATGACTGGCCTCCAGCTAGACTTTGTGCTGCTGACCACAGCTCTTTCAGCCAGTTTTCACAATCCACCTCAAGGTCCATTTATCTAGTACAACTTCATCTGTTTGTCTATGAGGATGTTATGGGAGACAGTTTTGAAAGCCTTGCTGAAATTGAGATAAACTACATCCACTTCTCTCGCCTCCTCTACTGAGCCTGTCTTTTCATTGCAGAAGGCTATCAGGTTAGTTAGGCAGGATTTCCCCTTTGTAACTCCATGCTGCCTGCTCCCAGTCACCATCTTGTCCTTCATTGTGTCTGGAAGTGGTTTTCAGGAGGATTTGTTCCACCACATTCCCAGAGATTAAGGTGAAGTTGACCAGTCTGTAGTTCCCCAAGTCCTCCTTCTTGCCCTTCTTGTAGGTAAGAGTGACATTTGCTTTCCTCCAGTCCTCAGGAACCCCTCCCAATCACCACAACCCCTGTAAGATAATCAAGAGTGGCCTTGAATGACACTGACCAGCTTCCTCAACCCTTGTGGGTGCATCCCATCAGGTCCCATGAACTTGTGTGTGTGTCCAGTTTGTTTAAATGTTCCCTAACTGGATTCTCCCCTACTGAGGGTAAGCAGTCCTTGGTCCAGACTTTCCCATGGCTCTCAGAGGTCTGGGGTTCCCAATGGCATATTGTACCAGTAAAGATGAAGGTGAAGAAGTCATTGAATACCTCAGCCTCTCCTATATTCTCAGCAGCTGGCAAACATTTCCCCTCATCTTCCTTTTACTGATGATGCAGCTTGAGAAGGCCTTCTTGTTTCTTCTCACATCCCTCACCCTCACTACATTCAACTGTGCCTCTGTTCACACAGCACAGGCTGCCACTGGCCATCTTTGCAGCCAGGACTTGCTGCTGGCTCATGCCCTGCACCCAACAGGAGCCCTAGGGCCTCTGCCATGGAGCTCCTTCCCTGGGCAGTCAATCCCCAGCCTGGGTTGTTGCAGGGATCTTTCCTTCCTATGGGCAGGACTCAGCATTTCTCCCTGTTGAATCTCATGGCCCATTCCTCCAGCCTGACCCAGTGTCTCTGGGTGACAGCCTTTTCTTTAAGGCTTCCCCCAGTTTTGCATCATCTTCAAACATGAGAGTGCACTCAGCCACCTTCTCCAGCCTCTGATAAAGATGTTAAGCAGATAGGTCCCCGCACAGACCCCTGTGGTGCTCTCTTTGCCCCAGTCTGCCAGTCTTTTACCCATATGGTTGTTTCCAAGTCAGATCTTGAATACAAGAATACTGTGGGAGATGGTGTTAAAAGTCCTGCTAAAAAGTCAAGGCACTTGATTTTACCACTCCCTGCTGCTTTTCTCTTGAAAAATCCCATCAGTTTGTTACAAAAGGCAATCAGGCTGATCAGGCAGGGTTTATCGGAAGCAAATCTGTGCTGACTGTTCCCAGTCAGCTTCCTCTTGTGCCCAGAAATGCGCTACAGGAGGCTTCACTCTACAGTGTGCCCAAGGAAGAAGTTTTAAAGCGAGGCTGAGTCACCCACAGTTCCCTATGTTGTCCTTTTAGTCTCTTTTGAAGGTAGGTACAACTGTTGCCTTTTTTGACTGATTTGCACACTTGACCGAAGGGACAAGTGACAAGGGATGCATGTCTGCATGTGCTGATGTCTGCAACAGATTGAGCTGCCTGCATCTCTTTTATCTGGGGGAGCATGGGCTCTACTAGGGCACAATTCTTAACAGATTAATAGAGGTGTTTAATATATGGAGATGAATTGCCAGCTTAAAGTGCCTGCCTGTCTCCATGGACGAACAGTGGGAGTCTGGAGGACAAGCTCCACCGCAGACACATGAGGTGAAGCTCAGCACCTCAGACAAACTTTGCTTTGTGCAAAGCATTTGGTGCTGTCCCACAGAACATCCTTGTCTCTAAAATGGAGAGACATGGATTTGATGGGTGGACCACGCAGTGGATAAGGAATTGGCTACGTGGTCACACTCAAAGAGTTGTTGTCAATGTCCTGGTGGAGACCAGTAATGAGTGGTGTCCCTCAGGGGTACGTACTGGTACTGGTATTATTTAACATCTTTGTTGGCCACATGGACAGTGGGACTGAGTGCACCCTCAGCAAGTTTGCAGATGACACCAAGTTGAGTGGTGTGGTGGATACTCTAGAGGGAAGGGAAGACATCCATGGGGACCTGGACAGGCTTGAGAGGTGGATCCTTGTGAACCTCATGCAGTTCAACCAGGCCAAGTGTAAGGTTCTCCACCTAGGTACTGCGCTCAGCTCTGGGGCCGTCAGCATAAGAAAGACATGGACCTTTTGGAGCGGGTTGAGAGGAGGGCCACAAAGATGATCAGAGGGCTAAAGCACCTCCCCTATGAGGGCAGGCTGAGACAGTTGGGGTTGTTCAGCCCGGAGTAGAGAAGGTTTCGGGGAGACCTTATAGTGGCATTCCAGTACCTAAGGAAGCCTATAGGAAAGATGGGGAGGGACTCTTTATCAGGAAGTGTAGTGACAGAAAGAAGGTAGATTTAGGCTAGATATTAGGAAGAAATTTTTCACTCTGAGGCTGGTGAGGCACTGGAACAAATCGCCCAGGGAAGTTGTGGATGCCCCATCCCTGGAGGTGTTCAAGGCCAGGCTGGATGGGACTTTAAGCAAGCTAGTCTAGTGGGACGTGTCCCTGCCCATGGCAGGGGGAGTGGAACTAGATGACCTTTAAAGGTCCCTTCCAACCCAGACTGTTCTATGATTCTATGAATCTATGATCAGTCAAACAATACTTGAAGTATCACTACAAAATATGATTATAGAAACAGATGATTCTCATGCAAAATTGGCAGAAGGGATAAAACCCTGAATTTTTAGTAGTCTGCTTCAGCAAATTTAATTTAAACATCTCAGAATTTGCTTTAGGAAATCATAATGCACTATAATTAATGTTCTGTGTACATCTTAACACTTTTCTTACATCTTCCACAATGTTTATATTTCAGTTTTCAGAACAGAAGAACTTCAGCAGATTTTGCTGTGGATTTTCAAGATGACCAGGGAGTAGATCTTTCTGATACTTGAAAGCAGTTGTCTGCACCTGCACCTGTTGGTGCAGGTTCTTTCCATGTATGGAATCATAAATGCCTCTGACATAAACACAGACGCTTGCAGTATGCAACATTTGCTCAGAGAATTAGAGCAAAGTCAGCTGTTCAAACTTTGGATGTGAAATTCTCTGAGTAAACTGGACTCTGACTGAAAACCATGCTTCGTAACTTGATCTGATCCTGTGACTAGACTGTTTGCATGGAGGGAGAATAAAAAGTATAATTGCAACTGAGTTGAACTCCGCAGAAATGTGAACATTTATTCAAAGATGCTAGGCTGGTGAGGGATTTTCTAACTTACACTTCCACCTGTAGTACGGCATGCAAAGTGTTTGTATCAGCCTCAGGAGTAAAACCTCTCAAACAGCTGTTAGATGTTTGATGGTGGTGTTTCAGTTCTACGCCATGATGCAAAGCATTTTAGTTTCTCTCACAAAGGGAGGACGTTCATACAGACTCTTCTCCAACCAACGTTTTCTCTGAAACTCAAATTTTTGTTTTGAACTGGGATGGAGGCCGTTCCTGTCTGCAGGAGGGGAAAAAAGATGTGTATTTGGTCTGAATTCTCACCTTCATTGTGGGTACCCTAGAAGAGGTGTTCACCCTCAGGCCCGTCTCCAGTGGCACAGCCTCGTAAGGGAGCTCTATGGCAAAACTGCAAAAATTCTACACTTTCTTATTTAAATAACAACAGAATTCTGGTGCCAATCTTGAGGTGCTTAGAGGAATCCTCCTTCTGCTTCTCTTCCTCTCCCAGCTACCTCCCTTTTAGGGCACAGCAGGCAGCCAGAATATGCAGACACATATCCCTCCTCTGCCCTCAGCGACCCGGTGCTGTTCTTACGTGAGAGGAGAATGGAGGAGAAAGAAAATTCCTTTCCCCTCAATCCCAAGTGTTTTCTCCTTTCCTGTGGAGAAAGATCATTTTAAATCCTCTGAATATGCCTTTCTTAATGCAAATACATTCACAGGTCCTTTTGAGTGTAATAGATTAAAAATTAAAAGTGAAGTTTGGAATGGAACTGCCAACCTGAATTTGCTTTTGTCAGAGTATTGCATAGCGGCCTGGATGACAGATTTATTTTAAGACCATGTTTCAGTCGAAGCTTTGTTTTTCAAATTCCTCATAAAAAGCACGTTGTTTTACTTTCATAACAACTTTTTTTTTTCCTGCTTACCATTTTCTGTAGCAGTCTATCATCACACCCTTCCTTGGTGAAGGAACACCCCAGCATGGAGTATTTGTCTACAGTAGATTATCAGAAATGTGGTTCAGTCAGTTTAAAATGAAAAAAAGAAGAATAAATTACAAGTCTTATGAGATACAATAACTTCGCTTACTTCAGCACTTCAGTTTTATATAAGAATGGCAGAAGGATAAGTTAGAACTGCACAGACAGTCCTGCTCTTCCTAATTCTTGAGTGCTGAACTCGAGTGCTTTAGCCTCCTGAGATAGTTCCTTCAATCCAGCTTTTTTTTGTGCATATATGAGTACTTAGATATAGCCTGCTTCTTCACCTTCAAATAGTAGCTACTATTTTGAAAATTTCAGCTAACAGGAGGAGAAAGGACTTTTTAAAAGCCTATTATAAAAGTGATGCAGTGCAGGAGAATGGTAAATAGAAAGGAAACCCAGCAATATTAGAATATTGACAGTCAAAGCCTGTAATGCATAACCTTTGGCCAGCAGCTTGGTGTGCACAGCCAGCCCGGCATTAGCTTTGCCTCGAGGGAGGCCTCGGTTTGTTTGACCTTGAGGTTTTCACTCTTTGAATAAGCAGAAAATGGGATAATACTGAGGTAATACTTTCCCTCCTGAGGGAGGTGCTGTTTATTAGCAGTTTTTACACGTTGTTATTTTGTTTACCATGGAAAATAGCCTCAGAAAGATCTGCTTGCCTCAGTTCCCTGAACACAATTACGCGTTAAGGGACTGTGGGAGCAGCAAGTTAGGAGAAGCAGACCACAAAAATAAGGGAGAGAGTGTTTCGTTAAAGGCACAGCTCATACTAAGCTCAGCAGAGCCCCTGCTCTCAAACTTGCCGCAGCGAGGAGTGAAGGCAGATTGCCCCCTTGATGTACCCCAGCCACGAGCATCCTGACGTCCTGCCCAAGCGTGGCCAGCATGGACCATCGCTATGCAGGTCACTCCAGCTCTGCCTTAAGGCCAGAGGCTGTCAAGGGTTTTCTGGTTAAACGGTTCTCCTTGGCAAGTGCCACTTCAGTGAGGCTGAAATGTTTAGTTGATTTTGACATAATTCAGCTTTGAAAGAAATTTTGGTTTTGATTTGAAAAAACACTTTTTGTTTTGAAAGTTGCAAATAAAACACTGCAGCAATGACGCTTTGTTTTATCACTTTGGAAAATATTTTTATTGATAGTGCTTTCTGGCTTCCAATTTGTTGTCTCATGGTTCTGTGTATAAATAAATCAGATATAAAGCACAATCAATGATCATTAAAAAATAATATTTAACAGGGATTTTCACAAATATGCCCTTAATTTTAAGGAGGAATCATTGTAATCATCTAAAACCCAATTCCAGCATGATGAGCTTCAGATTTTCTTCTGTACATTTCTGCTTTAACTCCAGTGCTTGAAACAGGAACACTCTCTTAGTAAAACACCTTCACATATCAGTACTGTAAGCACTGAGTACTCTGGGAAATACCTGCTTGGATGTGCAGAAGTATATTTTTTGTTGAAAATGTCAGCTGCTTGTGGGAGCAGTGCAAGACCATTCTGCTCAGCTAATACAAACTGTACTGTTAGAATATTAACTGCAAAACCATGAGAACACTACCAACTCCAGAAAAACACATCTGAAAATTAGAGGGCAGCCTCTGTAATATAGTAAGTAGACATGAGGTAGGCAGATACTCTAAATCTACAGCAGTCCAGTCACTCAATGAATTTATGCAGAAATGAAAATTTAGATAATACAGTGCAGCTGACTAGGTTATACCAGTATTAAGAGATGTTCTGAGTGCATTGGTACAGTAATTTCCCATAAAGAAGCAAGCAATCTGTTTTCCTTACAGGAAAAACATCTAATATGACAACACCAGTAAGGCATATGAAGAAAGGGCTTTTTCAAAGGACTTTGACAGTTAACCATCCATTTTCCAATCAAAATGTGATTTGAGTGTCTGGTTTTCTTGGGTTTGTATCAAAATCGCAGCAAAAATGCACTTATTTTCATCATATAACCATGTACATGCATGTTTTCAGCATTTACATTAAGTCAGTGGATTACAAAGATTATAAGAAATGGCAATCTGAAGCAATTATCCTTGGACAACATAGGGTTAAAGCTGTAATCCTTCTCTGATGAGAAAGAGTGTCCCAGTCCCTACCCTGCTCCAGGGTACACAGAGATTCTCACCAGGTTCAATATTGTCTCAAATGGAAATCCTCCTGGCGGGACGTTCTGCACCACCATGAGTTTTACATTATGGGACAGTATGGAGGAGATAAGCCTGGAAAAATGATGCTTTAAAGTCAGCCTGAAATAAAGCCTGACATGAGTATAGGAAAATTCTTGTGTGCTTCCAAAGTAGAAAGCCACTGGTAAAAGAGTCATTGAGCAGAGGTTAGAAGTCAGAAGTATCTGGACAATATACACAATATATCTTCCTAATATTCTTTTGGTTATTACTATATTCATATTTTCAGGTTTAAAACTATAATTTATTCATGGTTCTGTCAAATCAGAATACGTGAATTGGAGACTTCATCTCTCCAAGCATCCAAACCATGCTAAGTTGTCTTCAGCCCTTCAATCATATGGAAAATACATTTCACATATTTGAGAATTGCTCCATTCTTACCCCAGCTCTTCACTTTCCAATTCAAGGGAAAAGAAGGCAGGAGAAAGAGCTCAAAAATGTATTTTTAAAAGCATAAATCATTTCTTCATTTAAATAGTATGTGCAGGGCAAAGATGAAGGCAATGTTGTTCACTCATTCCAGCACTGATCCATTGATCTCTACTACTGCACAATTCAAATTGTGATCTTGTAAGCTAATCAATGAAAGTCCTTTGATGTGGCAAAGTGCATGGCAATTTCCAACACAGACTTGAGGTGGAGGAACTGTGTTCTCCAGACCTATGTTACAGTATAGAATAAAACAAAAAATTGTGTTTTAAGATAAGACGAACTGTCAGAGAAAGTAGTGATATCAGTGGAAGAGCTTGTTGTCTCGTTATTACTCAATAAAAGAACAAGCATGAGACTCAGTTAGGTACCCAGTTAAGTGAAGATTGTAAGTACTTTGTCAATTGTAGTCACTCTTTAGATTTACATAACAGTGAGGGCTGTGGTACACACAACAGTCTGGTCTCCTGGTTGCCTAGACTGGGGAAGTACACTGCCTTCCCATTGCTCAGCACCCAAAGGTTTTTTTCTGCAGAAACAAGGACTTGGGGAGAAAAATAGGAGATTATGAATCACACATCAGGGTCACCCCCATGGTGGAACCATGGTGTGCACCCAGATTCAGGAACTCAGAAGACCATCTTCTCCCCTCTATCTAGATTTTGCTGTCAGTGTATGAAGGGCTGAAGTAACCAAATGCTGCTGGAAAATCTGGGTTATAAGGTGCCAGGCTTGATGTTTCCAGCTACTTGTATCAGATAAAATTGAAAAAATTTGGAAGTATCACTAGCACATTAAATTCAGAGCCTTAAACTCATTCTGACAGTTTTCAATAAAGTTAAATTGCAGAAGAGATTTAACCTCCTATAAATCTCAGGGTGTTTCCTTTCATTTTATCCACTTACCTTCATCTTGAGCAAGTCAACTTATATTTGAGTAAAGCACGACTTGTTTGGCTATAGCATATTTCCCCCAAAGACATCAAAGTCTTCATTTGAAGAGAAATGAAAATTTTCAGCTGAGGACATCAAATGATGGAAAAGCCACTCCCTTCCCAGGTGCTGTCTTAATCACCGTTATTGTTCATACCTCATCTTTTCACTGGTCTGTATGATTTCATCTGTCTGTTGTCTCCAGTAGATATTCAATACCTGCTTTGAGATTATGGATTAAAAACATTCAATAGTTTTGGTCTTTGCTGTGATCCCTGTGAGCCTCTAATAGGCATGCTTATATACTGCAAGCAGTTTAGTTGACCTTGTTGTTTATCATATTCTGTCAGTCAAATACAATATTTTTTTCTGCTTTCAAATTTCATTTTGCTCTTGGCTTGGAAAAGCAATGTACATTCTTTTTGCTCTAGCAGTTCAGGTTTTTTTCAAACCTTTATATGAAGACATACATTTTGTGCTTTGACACAGATGTTTATTATTCATTTTTACTCATTAAATATTTAAACTGTACTTCTGAAATCCCGCTAGTCAGAAATAATACATTTGGGGCAATAGTTATTTCCTATCTCTGATCAAAAAAAAATTGTAACTGATACTTGCATTAGAGTTACTCTCTTAATACGTGCATGTAAAACTAGTAATAACAGAAAAAGATTGGGTTGTTTATAATTTTTAAATCAAGAGGTCTATTATCCTGTTCTATCCAAGACTTCCCAAATATGGATTAAACACATCCACAGAGTGTCAGCAGACACTTACACCAGCTCCAATTCAGAAGAGTACCTCAAAAAACTCTTGAAATATTAACACTACAAACAGTAAGTTCTGAAAATGCTAAATAAGTTTGACCTCCTGATGATGAATTGTACTCTTCAACAGCTGGATCTCAATGATTAGTTCCTGTTTGTCAAAACTGCTCAGAATTGCCATTCCTTTGAGGAATGCAATCCCACACACTAGCAGCCTTGGGTGTCATGATGTCATTTGGGTGCCAGGAAATCTTTGGACAGTATGATTTGGGTATGTCTTAAATTGGCAGGTCCCAAAATAACAAGCTTAAATTCCAACAGAGAAGCGTTAGCTTAAAACAGACTTCATGTGCAGCCAACAGGTAAAAAAGCTAGGAAACAGGCTACTAACCACATTGTCACAGCTGCACAATAATGCAATATTGATGTCAAACTTAAGCAGTTTTGCTATATAGGACAGTCATGAGGAAGATGTGCACCTGCCTATTAGACCCAATTCAGATAAAACTTGATTCAATGCAAATCTTTGCATCAAACTGATGAAGAGCTTGATAAACCTGCAACACATGCAGTAATGCTCATTTTTCCATTTTTGAACAGAAAGTGCAAGGACGATAGAAATGTTAATTTCTGAATGCTTTATGTATTTGAAATCAAAAATCCTCTGCAGACTTTGAAAATGTTTGGACGATCTGCTTGTCAGAGGGCAGCAGAAGTGGGCTGCTCCATGGAAGAAGTTGAGTCGGGAGCTGAGGGTGACAGCCAGGGCAGCAGGCCAGTCACCTCACTGGCATGGTGCAGCATCCCATGGTACCTAAATAAGAAGAGCAGAGCAGGTCCCATGTCTATAACCAGGGTCAGCCACAGCCCAGTGATTGCCAGACAAGTCTGCAGTGACAGGGCATGACCACGGCCAAGTCAGTAAGTCACATCATCAAGCTGGGGTGAGGAGAAACGTGGTGCAACACTGGGTGCAGGCATCCCTGTAACAAAGCTCAGTGGAAGAGCGAGTTCATTGATATAGGTCCCAAGTGAAGAGGTGAGGACCCAAAGTTTTACAGCTCTTCTGCAAGTCTGATCTGAGGTTACACAGCTGCACTGTATCAGGGCAGGCTTTGAACACAGGCAGCCAAACCCACGGGAGTGGGGAAGGAGTTGCAGAACCCCCCAGTGCAGTCAGGGCCCTGACACTGCTCACCTTTGGATAACCCAGGCAAACACCTGATTAACAGTGATTACAAACTTTCAGAGGCCTGAAAACTCTCAAGGACCCTTTCCAGGCTGTGCTTACTACGCTATCAAGCATATGCAATGAGTCAAATTGTTTTCTGATATCCCCTCTGTTAGGAGGCTTTGAATAATGGAGCAAGTCACCCTCCAGCAGATATGAGAGGTGGAGATCATTTTGATAACCACTTTAGCTAGATTTCGGTGAAGAAATAGCAACTGTAAACAAATTCTGTTGATTACTCGTACTGTTTAGCACAGGCTATATATACATCTCAACTTTACCGCATGTACAGATTCTGCTTTGTCTCACTGGTGTTTTGTTTAAAGTGTCCAGGATTTTACATACCCAGTGCTGCAGAGCTGTCTATTCGTAACAAGTTATTTTGGCAATACAGAACAAAAAGCTGGTAAAAGAAGGTAAGTCAAGAGCATCTTAGTGCTCTCTGTGCTGTTATTCACATTAACTTCCTACACTTTGATTAGCCACTGCTTTTTTACTCATAGATCATCAATACAAACAACAGATGCCTTAGTCTGCCAGCACAGTCAATCTCTGACTTGTCTCTACTTAAAATTCTGACATGACAAGGTTGGTTGAATACTGCAGGAAATGGCGTCTTCTAGTGAGTTCAACAAAATGACTGTCAATAACTTTCTACTTGCGGTCAGGGCAAACATTTAAATATCATCCCAAAGTGTGAGCTGCATCCAATCTCCTTTGGTGTGAAGCTAGCTCAAATGTTGACCTTTTAGGAACACATGCCAAAATTAAAGCTGGTAATGCACTTTTGTATTGAGTAGCTGGCTTAACCTGGGTTGCACATATTCACATACTTCCCCAATCTGCAACTCAGCTGCAGAACTCCGTTCATCTCACGTCATTTGTCACAGGGAGCTGATTGGTGTGTCATTAAGTTTCACTCTGTTTACCACGTGAAAATATTTCCGTCTTAACAGTTGCTGGTGTTAAGCATATGTATTCATCACAGGGATGCAACTCATTAACTGTTAGGGAAGATCCAGGCTATCGTTCATCTGCCATTGCATACAAATCTTTCAAACGTGTTAGTAGTTTCACAGTCTTTGAAATAATCCCTGTGGTGTAAGAGACTGCACACAGACAGCCTGGAGTCAGGTTGATGAGAAATATATTCCTCACCAGGAACAAGAAAAAGATTCAGCAGTCCTACAATCCCATATGAAGACCCTTCAGCAAGACCAGTTGAACAGATTATAAACTGGCCAGTTTGCAATCAGCTTGCAACCAGTCTTCACAGGTGTGGCCACTGTCTTGCAGAAGTGGATAAAGAGCTGTGAGTAAAGAAGACAGAAAGCAGACTATTGTTAGGACTGATGGCAGTTCCTTAGCATGAATAAGCACACAGGGAGCTGCTGATGGGCTCGACATGGGGAATGTGTTTGCTGAATGGCTGGGCTCCCTAGAAGACAGAATTTTGCAATTCTTTACCTGTAACTGTTCATTCTTGCAAAACTTCTGAAGAAGCTACAACGATGGGCAATTCTGCCTCTGTCATTACCTATGCGACCATCACCTGCGAGCTACTGACATGCCTTCTGCTTTGGATGGATCCTAAGGAGATCAGGACTTAATTGTATGTCCAACCCTAAGGACTCCTTGTTGATAAACACTTCTAGTCATTACAAAAGCCAAAGAAGTTCCAAACTTCTGAAGTCTGAACATTTTTTGAAGTTCACACACTTGAGCTGACTTTGGGTTTGTTTAGTTTAGAGAAAAGGAGGTGGAGACGTGACCTCATTGGTCTCTACAGCTTCCTGAGGAGGGGAAGTGGAGAGGGAGGTGCTGATCTCTTCTCCCTTGTATCCAGTGATAGGCCACCTGGGAATGGTTCGAAGCTGCGCCAGGAGAGGTTCAGACTGGACATTAGGAAGCATCTCTTTACCAAAAAGGGTGGTCAAACATTGGAACAGACTTCCTAAAGAGGTGGTCAAATCCCCAAGCTGGCCAATGTTTAAGAGGCATTTGGCCAATGCCCTTAACAACATGCTTTGACTTTTGGTCAGCCTCAAATTGGTCAGGCAGTTGGACTAGATAATCATTGTAGGTCCCTTCCAACTGAAATTTCCCTCTCCTCTCCTCTCCTCTCCTCTCCTCTCCTCTCCTCTCCTCTCCTCTCCTCTCCTCTCCTCTCCTCTCCTCTCCTCTCCTCTCCTCTCCTCTCCTCTCCTCTCCTCTCCTCTCCTCTCCTCTCCTCTCCTCTCCTCTCCTCTCCTCTCCTCTCCTCTCCTCTCCTCTCCTCTCCTCTCCTCTCCTCTCCTCTCCTCTCCTCTCCCATCCCATCCCATCCCATCCCATCCCATCCCATCCCATTAGCATTTGACTGTACAATTGCGTATTGACGTTTCCTGGTCTGCCTTGTGCCACTGCAGCTGTGGCCCTGGTTGGAAGGACCCTGTCTCCAGCTCACCAAGGTGGGGACATGGCATGGACAGGCCTTCTGACTCCACATGTAGACTCCCTTTCTGCCTCTGAGGCACACTCAGGAAAGATGACAGAAAAGGATAGGTCTGTTGAAATCTTCTGCTGGAGAGGGTCCAGCAAAGGGCTACAAAGATGATTAGGGGATTGGACATCTTTCTTATGAGGAAAGGCTCAGGGACTTGGGGCTTTTTAGTCTGGAGAAAAGAAGACTCAGGGGGGATCTTATCAATACTTATAAATACTTAAGGGGAGGGTGCCAGGTAGATGAGAACAGTCTTTTTTTCAGTGGTGCCCAGTGATAGGACAAGAGGTAATGGGCACAAACTGGAGCACAGGAAGTTCCATCTCAGCATGAGGAGGAACTTCTTTACTCTGAGGGTGGCAGAGCCCTGGCACAGGCTGCCCAGAGAGGTTGTGGTGTCTCCCACTCTGGAGACATTCAAAACCCGCCTGGACGCCGTCCTGTGCAACTGCTGTAGGTGTCCCTGCTGTGGCAGGGGGTTGGACTAGATGATCTCCAGAGGTCCCTTCCAACCCTGACGATACTGTGATACTGTGATTTTAGGGGCAACTCAGTAACAGCGACATGTCTGCATAGACATGCTGAGTAGTACATGAACAATAAGCTCATTGCTTCTTAGCGGTGATGGATCTACTGTTTTCTCATGTGGCCACTGATTTAACACATTTAAGACATATTTCAGGAATGTGATCTGTTCTGGACAGGAAAAGCTAGCATGGAATTTACATTTAAAAAAATAAATTGCATAATTTTCTCTCTGTAATTCAATAATTTTGTATAGCTTATGAGTGATAATCTGATCAAAAGGTATGACATTCACTATTAAAAATGTTCACTGTATTCCAGTTTGGATTTTATTTACGTCAATTTCAAGCCATTTTACATTTTTATGCATTTAACTGCCAGATCAAAGAGTCCACTAATGTATTTGTGTACTGTACTAGAAAAGCAGCAAGAGAACCAATTTGAAGATCAAAGAGGGTTAGATAGCTACAGCTGCTTAATTCAACCATTTGAGTTTGTTTATCATTAAAACATATATTGCTTTGACCTAGACACTGCGGTTTTAACTAATGTTGATTTTCAGCTCTTAGAATTAAAATTGATGAGGCTTTTCCAAGATAGAGAATCATGCTTTTCCTAGATAGAGAATGATTACTTATTTAGAAAAAACTCAAGATCAGAAGACTAAGTTTTGCAGGATGAAGCAGTATGTTTCCTTTTGGAGAACAAAACAGCCTCTAGGCTGTAAGAATTTTTCTTACCCAGAACAGGTAGCTGTTTACAAATCATGCTTTGGGGAGAGACTGTGAAGACTTGTAACACCAAGAGGCAATCTTTATATTAAAAAAATCACTTCTCACTCTGGCAGTAGCTTAATAGCAGCATGTCACATAACATTGTGAGATCTCATGACTGGGACTGTTACCTTTTGACCCCACTGGGCATGCCAAAAAAGCAATCCATGCTCACAAAAATCAAATGATGGGGAAAAAAAATCCATTACTATCAAGTCAGTCTCTGGGTAGTTTCAGAAGTTTGATCAGATAATTGAATAAATTATTATTTGTGCGCAATTCCCTCCTCCTGAGTTTGTTAAAGTGCACTGCCTTTTATTGCATGGGAATGAATACTTCCCCCATTTCTGGTGACACTAAGAAGGATAGCTGACACAATCAGAGAAAACCTTGAAGGTTTCTGACTCATTCTGCTGCAAGCCAGACAGTAAGAGTCTGAAGTACAAACACACACACAGTTCCTTAGCACTGATGGGCAAAGGGAACCCCATGGAACTTGTACCGCCTAAGAGTGGTTACGGATCTAGCCAGACAAAAGCACATGGGATAATCATGGTCCCACATCCATGTGATCTTAAAAACATCAAATATTGCAAGGTTAATGTAGAGGAACACAAGGAACCACAGCCCTGAATTACTTTGTTGGAAGTCTGAATGCTAAAACCTCAGTTTTAATAAGTAGCTAAGTCCAAGCAGTCATCAAAGCCAGATTCTCTGCTAGCAAACAGCTCAGTCCAGAGTGCTGGGTTGTAAACGTGGCCTCCTGAGGTAAATTTGGATGATGTCTGCTCTAATCTGCTGGCACAGCTTCAGAAGCTGCTCTGATCTGCCATGGTCAGCTGCAATGCATACTCTTGCCATGGGGTGGTCACTTTGTTGTGCTTAAATAGTCCCCTGGGTTTCCCCCTGGGACCTATAAAGCAGCACGGTGCAAACTATTCTGCCAGCTGCACACTGTCCCGTGTACTGCTTAGAACCTTGCTGCAGAGGCTTGCAGGCCCCTGCAAGGCCAACCCCAAAGGGCTGGCTGGCTTGAGAGGATCCGACCATACTGTCCACAGTTGCTGCCATTTGTACTTCTAATTTGACGTTTGTCATTTTCCCAGGAACATCCTCTCTGGGAGCCACATAATAATAAGGTATTCCGCACTGCAGAGGCTGAGTATAATGAGATTTAAGGGCATCTTCCCTAAGCAATAACACAAAGAAGTCTCCTTCCTCCCAGTATTGAACACTGTAAGCATTTTGGCAATGACCGAGGGAAATTTGAGAATAACTTCCTGTAGATCCTAATTTCTAAAGCAAACATGGCCCTATCTCCAGCTCTGCATCACATTCCTCTCTGCATCCTGACATATGTGTGTGGCAGAAAATGAGACTGCTCTGTGCTGTATCTTCTGGTAGCATCATGTGGCAGACCTCCAAAGACTCCATGGCTCTGCTGACTTTGAGCCACCCAAGGATTTAACACCTTGGTCAAGAGAGCCCCTGGTGGGTCCCACAGGCTGTGTGGCAGCTGGAAACTCCCTCCTGAAGTAGTTGTTTTACAGCCCAGCTCCCTGATCATCTTTGCACAGAGGAGCTTCCTCTTCCTCCTCCCTTTCTTTCTGGAACAGTCTGGAAACCCTGTGCAAACAGGTGAGCAATGGTCCTGGCTTTGAGAAACATGCAAAGGCTGTCACAGCGGTTTTCTTTGCAAAAAAGAGGAATGATCAGGAAAGCTAAGGCACACCTGGAGCTAAATTTAGCAAGGGGAGTGAAGAAAAATAAGGGCTTCTTCAGGTACATTAGTCAGAAAAGGAAGACAAAAGAAATTGTACCCCTCCTGATAAATAAGACAGGTGATCTGGTAACAACTGACATGGAGAAGGCTGAGGTTCTCAACAACTTTTTTGCCTCATTTTTCACTGGTAATTTCTCTTCCCACATCTCTTGAGTCCCCGAATCTCCAAAATGAAAAAAAATAGTGTGTGTATTCAACTCTATTGTAGCCCAAGCAATAGAGAAGTCTTCTTGATCAGGATAATGCCTCTAAGTGGATCAGAGATGATTAAAGTTGCAAAGCAGAAGAACATAATATTAAAATGATTTTTGTAGTAACTTCAGCAACTCCCTACAAAAGGTTTTTCCTCCAGGCATCTGAATAGTAACAGGTATTCCCAGAAGCATCTTGCATCTCAGCATGCATAAATCAAAACATGCAATGAGCAGAAAAGCAAGAAAGCAAAAAAGAGAGGAGAGAGCAAGTAAGAAACAAACTCAAAACCAACTCCCCACCCCCCTCAAACCCCAAACCCAAAGAACAAAAAAAGACCTCAGGGCAAAAGAAGCCCAAGTTGAGTCCTAGGGAGTTGAAGGGCTGTAAGAAAAAACTTCTAGCAAAAGCAGTTCTGCTGGTTTCAGGAGGAGTCATTTCTTCCTTCAGGGCATCAAAAACAAAGCAAAAGCTTTTTAGAAATGACAGTTCTTCATCTTTCTCTTCAGTTTCCAGATGTGGAAAAAGTTGTCATTTTCATCTTCCCCATGCGCAATACTCAAAGCTACTAGGAGGAAGAGGAAAGTTAGCTAACACAAATAAAGGCTTTAAAACTTAAATCATCTTGATGTCCTTTTGTTCCTGAAAATTCAAAACAAAGGAAGCAAGAGAAGTCTTCTAGAAACATCCTCTGTCTATAACTACACAGATGCAAACATGCAACACAGCAGAATGGGCAAGGGAATAGTTCATCAGCAGAGTTTGAGTTGGAAGAGCCTCCCCTGTATCATGGTACTGGATCCCAGCTGCACCCCAAGTTTGGTGCTGCCTGCAAACTTGCCGAGGGGGGCAGTCTGTCCCCTCCTTTAGGTCATTGATAGAGATGTTAAATAGGGCAGTTACCAGGACAGATCTCTGTGTTATCCCCCTTGTTCTTGACCTCCAGATCAAGTACAACCTATTAACCAGTGCTCTCCAACTGTGAAAACAGGTTTTTACCCATCTGCTTGTCCACCCTGCCAGACCGTAATGTCCTCACATGGATACGAGGATATGGTGGGAGGCACTGCTCTCCTTTCATACAGAAACCCAGCCATTTTATCATAGGAGGCCATCAAGTCAGGTGGGTCCCATGTCTCCCCACTTATCCTATATTCTCAAAGAGGGTCCTGTGATTTTAAAAGCTCGGTCAACAAAAACATCCCTATCAACAATGCCAGCTGTGGAACTGGCGGTAGACCTGCAGGATCTATCACCTTGTCCCTAAGCCCTTCTCCTTCACTGGCAGGACCAAGGAGAAAACCACCTGGGACCCATGGTCTTGACCATCACGCCCAGAGCCATGTAGTCACTTCAGACACACTCCAGCTCTTCCTGGTCATATTGCTGGCGCCCCTTTGGAAGAAGAGTGGGGGGATTATAGTCCAAGGGCTGGATGAACCTCAGCAGCCCTTCTCCTGGCGTCTACACCTTACCTAAACCCTTTTCCTCACCTCTGGATGGCATAGATGTGGCCTTGGCTCTTTCAAACAAGAAAAATTACTGTAAAGAAGGTCATCTGTAGAATGACTCTTTTCCCCTTGGACTCACATCTAGTCTGCAGCTTTTTTTTATATTGGCATTACCTGCCAGTTCTCCAAAGGTACTAAAAATATAGGGTTGGGTTTTGTCGTGTTTTTTTGGTTTTGTTTTTTTTTAACATGAGTTTTCATTGACTGAGTTACTGGCTTTTAGGGCAAAATAACAAGTCCACATGGTCTGGATCACTGATCACGTGGCACATATTTCAAACTCGTAGCAGTACTTCACAGTTCCCATGAGTCCAGTACATTCAATATGTACAATAAATAGAAATAAACAAATCTGAAAAAAAGTTGAAGACACCATCTGCTCAGAACCATTCAGCAAAGAGAAAAACCATCTAAATTAAGCAAAAGGAATCACAACAAATAATTCATACAGCTCTGTGAGGGAGAGCATTGCATCATTTGCTCTAACTCACGTGTCGGTCTTCTAGAGTGAGCTGTGCTGCCTTGTCCTCGTGTCTCCAGGAATTTGCCACAGCAGAATTTCAGTAAGATTATTAAGAGAAGAACCCTTTTTATCCCTAAGAAATTATCTTCCATTGTTCACCAGCTGCAAAATTTTCCTCAGTAAGTTAGGCCAACAGCAGAAGGAGATTATTTCTTATCTATGTAAGAAATGTCCTGCTGTACCATGGATATGCTTCTTAACTTATGGCAGGGAAGATAATTCTTTTCTCTTAAATTACCTTAATACTGAAGGCTGCTTAGCTTCTCTTTTTGGGAAAGCAATGTAGCCACCCTTAAGGGACTGACACCATACACCAGCTGTTCATTCACTTCTCTTAAATCAGTTGAAAAACAATCAGAGCCTTCCATAGGGTGAACTTGCCAGCTGAGAATACAGTTTGTCCAGGTGATAGGACTGTAAGTGGTGTTAGTCAGGCCAAATGGGCTCTGCTTCCTATATACGGGACCGTGGGGACAGTTTTGTTTCTGGAACAACTTGGGTCAGTTGTAAGAGTTAACATTTCTCAGTTGTGCTCCAGACTCCTTCTGAGCCACTGCAGAATAGCCCCAAAAGCAGGAATTCATCTTTGAAGACTGCAAAAATGTGCTTGAACCTGGAGCAGATGCCCCTATACTGGATGGGAAAGGTAGATTTAGTCCCCAAATCTCTTTGCAGAACTTAAAAGCGTCAATAGAGGATTGACTCTTTGACCTTATCACCTGTTTCTGCCTTCATTAAAGCTAATGATCCCAAGGCAGCACAAGGTCGTTGGAAATTTAGTATGTAAGTTGTAAATAATTGCAATGGTTGTTAAGTATGCTGAACAAAAAGTGAATATTTAAATAGAAGCCTTTCAGGCAGGACTGAGCCCTGTAGAGATCTGCAAGCTCATATGCAGCCAGCTGGCCATGCTTGCCAGGAAGGGAAGAAAGTAGCTGGGAAATATTCCTCAGACAGAGTCCTCACTACAAAATTCTCTGTGAAGAGCTGTAAACTTTAGTGATCTCAGCCATCCTCTTTTCTAAAGATTTCTTGTCTTTACTATGAAAGATTTATGGCAAGTGAAAATAGCAGCTCACCAATGCTAGTTGCTTTACACCAAGCCCAAGTCATTAGTTTCATGACCTCATTCAGCTGAGAGCTCAATTAATCCTTGCCACAGGGGAGGGCTGTTGTCTCAGGACACATACAATCCTGCAAAAGAAATTAGGTGCAGATAGATATTGCTGCTGGGAAGGCACTGGGCAGAGGTTGAGGGGAGATCTAAGTACACATTGGGAGTTTTCATTGAGATTTGGAAGTTTTCATTGAGTTTCAGGAATTTTCCTTGAAGGAGTAAGATCATTAGGACTGTCCAGTACTCAGCTTCTGTTTCTCCAGATGTGCATGGCAAAGTTTTTTGGCTGGCTTTCACCTGAGTACATTCAGTTTGGCTATGTAAGACAGAAGAAAAGCTCAAGGACCAAGAAGTTTTGTTGGCACCCATTGTACAGAGACAAGGTCTGATTCAGGATCTCGCTCTGGTTTTACACTGTTTATAGTATCGCTCCATTTGTAATTCCACTGGGAATATTACAGGATCAAATCAGGAGCTGAGTGGGATTACTCCTGATTTACACCAGAGGATGTCAGAGCAAGATCACTAAGTACTTACTGTAATGCTCTGCCTTTCATTATATCTTTCTTTAATACTACTTAATGATCTGAAATCTTTGTTTGCAGGGACTGACACAGGCCCAAGGTACAGGGTGTTCAGTACCTTCCATAAATAAACTCCTTAATGAACTTCTGAAACCCCTTCTGCTTCCCCAGGGTGCTCAGCTTGTTTGAAGAGTCCTACTTCTAAATATACATTGTTGTTATTTTTGGTTGGTTGCTCTGGTAGTTTCAAGCCTTCTGTTAAAGCATTAATATTTTTTTTGGTCATCTTGTCTGGGTTTTGTCTGCCAAGGAGAAGGTGTCTGTGGTACAGAGTGAGGTTCTGCCCAGCACCGATACTTCTAGGTGCAAAAAAAAGCTGGTGGCATCTGTTCATCACCACCTGGGATGTGCTAAATTCCTTGCTTACCCAAAATACCCAGCAACTAGCAAATGTCCATTGGTATTGTGCTCCTTCTGGAGTCACTGACAGACCAGTTTTGTGAGAGAAAAACAGTGTTCTGCTGAGTACCTGTACTGGCTTCAGCTGGGCTCTCAGTGCTCCTCCAGACTGTACACCCTGTGAAGAATAAAGATTAAGACAACTTCTAGTAGTTGAGGATATTGGCATTTTGATTACACTTGACCTGAAAACAGAGAGCTGGTTATTTTGATTTAGTTTGTATTTTCTTGCTACAGAAGGATTTCACTAACACTGAGTCAATATAATGAACACTCACTTTTGGAGCTGGATGATATTCAACACAATGAGACAAAATGGAAGGGCTGGGTCATAGAAAGTCCTAAGAAGGGCTTGACAAAAACACTTTAAAGGGGGAACACTTTTCTCCTCAGAAGAGGAAAGTTTTAAAATTTACATCTGACCTTTAAGTATCTTTGAACAATATTATTATGCATAATCTTTCATTCTTTATGCTTCAGACAGAGCTTTTTTTGACAGAATACATCCCTTTTCCAGTACAGTCTTTACATTTTCAAAAAAGTTCAGTAGCACATTAACATTTGCAGAGAGTTTTTATCATTATTGTAGGAAAAGTTTGAGTGCCAGAATAACTGTGGGATTAATTAATTAATATTTTGAAAGCCCTTTGAAGAAGAAAAATGTAAAAGGAAAATACATTTTTCTATTTTTGATGAAAATTAGAGCTCCACTGTGCAGATTTTCAATTTAACTTAATACCAAAAAGGTCCCAATACTGGACTCAGCTTAGTCATGCTTTTGCATTCAAACCTGGTCAGTAGAGTGCTCAAATACAGCTGGATGCTGCCCTGAATTAGAACTATCCTAGACAAAGAGAACAGCATGTAGAAATTTTCCTCCTGAACCAGTAAAGCCAATGGCAATAGAACAAGAGATATTGAACTTTCATAATGAAACTTTCATAAATGCATTGTCTTGTCCCTTAGTGCTCTGCTCCTGACTGCAGAATGGAAGTGAGTCATCTCTGAGGCTCTTTCCACTCAGTCTTCCAGGATAGGACAGGACAACTAAGAAAACACAGGTTGAGTTTATCAGAAAGCAGCATGATCTCACTTGGTGGGACCGCACAATGGAGCATGTCTCCAGAAGACATCAGACTGAGTTTAGTCCTGGTACTTAGATCAGTAAAGAAACTCTTTTGGGTTTGTTTTGGTTTTGGTTTGTTTGTTTTTGTTTTTTTGTTTGGTTTTTCTTCCCACCGAGAAAATTCAGCCATTGTTTTCTGAATTGGCTTTGCATTTGATACTAGAAGTTTTTCAGTTGTGTTGCAGAAAGAGTCAGATCCAGACTAAGTCAGAAACACAGAATTAAGAATTGCAATGTCTAAATGTAAGAGCACGGAGAAAGGGTAACTGTCCCATATAATTACTGCAGACATCTCTGAAAGCTTTTAGAAAGCAATTTAGACCAATTACCTAAACAGCTTCCTATCTCTGCTGACTGTGTGGGAAATTCAAGCTGCTACAGAGCCAAGGAAGCCCTTCAAACCAAAATCAGTGGCAAATGCCATCTCCAAATGAAGGTACTCGCCCAAGATAGAGATGGTCCAAGATCTGATATCTTGTTTTCTAGGAAATGTTTGTGCATTACTAGCAAAGAGAAAGTCACAGTCCCGGGAACGAAATCATTCAGGTTTGCTGCTTCCTAGCTGGGTGAGCTCTCCGTGGGTGCAGTCAGTCTGCCTGCTGTGTGCTGCGCTGTCACCCTGCTGCAGTAGAAGAGGATCCCAGGGCATTAAGCATTAGGTTACTATGAAAAAGGGAGGTAGTATGCCAATGTTTTGGGTTGAAATCAGTGCAGTGTTATGAAGTCAATGTGTCTAAATTCTCTGTCTTCCCTGGAGAGTCACGTGGAATTTATACAAGGGAGCATTTTTTTCACCTTAGTTCTGGGTGCTTTTAGGCAAACATGTGCATTAACTTCATGGGTTACTCAGACATCAGGGGTAAATCAGTGAGTCCCTCATGTTCCTGGAGAGCTAGCTGGTGCTATAAAGCAGGATTGTCTTTGAGAACTGGGTGTGATTTAATCCCTTTACATGGCAATGCTTTTGGACTTTTCTAGAGAGGTACAAACTCATATTTTGAATCTGATGTTTTCCCAGAGCATGCTGTTCAGTATGTCTGCCAGTTATTGTTTCCTCCAGCTCATCCCCACTGTAAGTTTTAATTCATCCATGTCTTGCTTTTGGGACAACGGTAGTTCTTACTGTCCTAGTAAGCCGCATGAAATACTCTTCTCCGAGGTGGAGTGCATAATTTTCTGATTCATTTCATACCAAGGAGAAGGAAACAAAGAGAATGGGAATTGAAACACACATGTAAAAGCTTTGGTAATGGACATGCCAAACAGTAGAAACCCAGGGAATAATCACTTCCATAATATCAAGTAGATAAGTATTAAATGTAACTCAGAAGCTGCTCTATAGGCCAAACTGGGGTTAAATACATCTCGGTGGACAGATTGGATCCTGTCGCCATGGAGCAGTTAAAGAAGTTTTCTGCATGAAATAAACTAACTTAGAGGTAATGCAAACAGTTAGTCAGAAAAGAAACTGCAGTCCCATGTTTGCCTTGGCTGGTTTGGATGGGCTGTTGAAAATTTACTGTCAAAGCCCTGATCACAGAATCACAGAATCACAGAATGGTCAGGGTTGGAAGGGACCTCTGGAGATCATCTAAGTCCAACCCCCCTGCCACAGCAGGGGCACCTACAGCAGTTGCGCAGGATGGCGTCCAGGAGGGTTTTGAATGTCTCCAGTGTGGGAGACTCCACAACCTCTCTGGGCAGCCTGTGCCAGTGCTCTGCCACCCTCAAAGGAAAGAAGTTCCTCCTCATGTTAAGATGGAACTTCCTGTGCTCCAGTTTGTGCCCATTACCTCTAGTCCTATCACTGGGCACCACTGAAAAAAGACTGTTCCCGTCTACCTGGCACATCCTGATAATAGCAGTGAGGGACCAGCCTGCATTAGGGGAGGAGACATAGCCCTGAAACTGAGGATTAACAGAACAGAAATGTATACTCTTTGTGTTTAAACTTTTGTCCTAAATAGCAGTCCTTTGCCTTAGATGTCTGGTTAGCTAGCTCTGTGACAGCAGACCAGGACCTAAACCAGATCTACTGTGGGGACCATGGTAATGGACAGGAAGAACCATAAATGCCTGGGATGGGGAGGAGGACAGCAGGATCCATCCCAGAGATGTCAGAGCTAGAGGAGCAGCACATGCTGAGTGGCTTCAGAAAGCTCTGGAAGGAGGGGGTCGTTGTTTTTATTTTTCCTTGGCTTGTGATAAGAGCTCTTTAGTCTAGTGAATGAAGCATGACAAGATCTGGTGACTGGAAAGTGAAATTAGATAAATTAAAGCTATAAATAAAGTGCTGTTTTTCAGAGGGAGGGTAGCTTTTCCTCGGGCAGCTCCCCAAGGCTACTGGTGTGGTCTCTGCCACCGATGCAACACTCTGCCGGAAAGCTGTGCTGCACAGTAGTGAATTCCGAGCGGGTGTCTCTTCTACAGAGCGTCACACTAAACAGTTTGTCATTTTAGTAACTAGAACTCCAATTACTGTTTTTCAACATCTCCACAAGACATTATTAGTAATGCCTCCTGTAGATCTTCTCTTTGCAATTTCCTTCCGTTTCTGTTCACAAACCATCTGAGGAGACACCTGGACAATAAACTCTGTGGTGCAGATTTTCGAATCTCCCTCCATATAAATGCCAGTAATTTTTTAGAAAATCAGCTGTTCAAAATCCTTAGTCACCTTTGAATTTCTCAGCATTTATTTTTAAGTGCCATGGAGTTCATAACTGTTCTCTACTAGGAAGCACTTTGTCCTCCAATATCACTACCTGGTCAAAAAACTGAATTATTAGAGAAACTTTCAGTTTACCTTTTGACTTTCCTTTCCTTCTCTTTAATCACCGCCTTTAAAGAACTCTTCCAGAAAATGCGTTACTTAACTACAGTCATAAGGGACATGAAATACTGCTGCAATTTAATAGTGGCCAATAAGGAATGAGCTGTTTCAATGTGTTGTTAACGCACTAGTATTGTTCTTAGCCTTTAGAAAAATCTAGTTATCTGCAATTATGCATAGCAAATCATGTAAGCCTGCAGGACTAGGCTAATGATTTCCTTACCAAGGATCCCCAAAGGGATCCATATTACTCTGTCTCTGATGCAGTACATTAAAAACTGAATTCCTTACATCTGTTTGCCTAGCATTAGGTTTTCATTTATGTTGGTCATCTCCCTGCAATAGAAAATGTGAAGTTTAAAAAAAAGGAAGAAAGAGAAACCAGTTTCTTTCCAACACAGTAAGTAAGCATGACTACTGGAGTTTTCATCAGTGCCTTATGCATTGCAACGCATTGAAATGACTGCTAAAAATGGAGTTTGTCAAAAGACACTGCATAAAATTAATAAACCAGAAGAGACTCAAGAGTTTGAGCAGATATTTTTTTTTAAGTAGATGTTTGGAAAACTGAGTTTGAGATTAGCTACTACATTTTGCTGGTATAAATATCTTGCCAAAGCCTGATACCTAGTGCTTCTGTTTTCTTGTCCATCAAAGCTATATTTAAGCATTAAATCTTTCATTCTGCTTGTTGGAATAACATTTACCATCTCATATGCAGTGCAAGATGTCATGACTGGAGATTTTTGCAGACTGCACATGCTGAACCTCACCGTGTTCACACCATTGCAGTTCTGCAATGCTGAGGATGGGATATAATCCAGAAGAGACTGGCCTAGTACCCAGCCTGCCAGGAGCTAAATTCCCTTGCAAAAGTAGTTGTCTGTAGTTCTATAAAAAACCACTGTTCTGATGAAACACAGCTTGACAAAGCGTCCCCTATTTTAGGTCTTCGGTCTTTTTTGCATTTGTTTTAATTGTGCATACAGAAGAATGTAAGGGTAAGAATTCATTATAAATAATATATGAGATTGTCAGACTAAAAGGAAAAGATGCAAAATAGGATAAGTCCATAGATTATTTGTCAGTTCTGTGGTGACCCTCTGAGCTGCAGCTAAAACGGCTGGCTTGGAGGTTGTCTTGTGGATTTGGAAACTCAAAGCAGAAGCTCAACTCTGCAGAAAAATCTTTTGCATTGGAGGAAAAACACTGTGTTGGTTTGGATCTAAGCACAGCAACAACATCCATCCTTACTTCTGGGAAAGCTTAGATTTACCTGTGGAAGGTACATTGTGAGAAAAGTAAGGACAAGCAGAATGCAAATAGACTAAATATTCAGGTACTTGGTGGTCAAGGAGAAAAGCTGAGTGACCTGCACCTTCATCTCACTTTCTGACTTCTCTCATTGGATCAGACTGCAGTGGTCTTTTAATAACATTTGCAAGTTACCAAGTGATGGACATTCCTCAAGTTTTGATAAAATAAGAGAAGCTTGAGATGAAAGTACCTGACACATAACAGGTATCACTACCCTTCTTCTGAGTCAAGTTGGACATATTTCGCTATGCATAAGGAGACTGTGCAAAAAGGATATGCACCTCTAAAAGTGTGAAGCAATTATTTATTGGCTAACAAACACAAAATATAGCTGGGATTTAAGGAGCCTGGTGACACTCACCACTCTGCAAAGCACTCCAGATCCTTTGCTGGTGGTGCAGGAGGGGACGGATTGGCCCCTGCATTTCCTGGTCTCAGTCCTCAGTGGCTCTGCTTTGCCATCTCCTGTTGACCCAAAACCTTCTGACCAGGCGGTTCAGCCTGGTGATCCAGCTGGCTGAGTCCCTCGATGGAGGGAGGCTACAGAGGGGCTTACAGAGGGAGGGGCTACCTACGGAGCATGGAGCAGCAGTGAGATAGCTACAGATCCACTGTCCTCAGCCCCTTTCCCTGTCCTTTTCCCTAGGTAAGTCCACATGTAATATTCCTTGCAGAGGCAACACTGTGAACTTTACTATTAAATTATTAAAATTCATCTTTTCTGGTTATGACATAGCTGCAGCATTATTGCAAGTATTAAAATATTTATTTAAATGTAACAATCCTTGCAGTATCTGGTTTCCCAAACTATGAGACCAGAGACATACTGAACCTGGCAGAAAAAGCAGAAGAGGTGTTAGAGTTATAATTAACCATATCAGTTCTGATGACAGGAGGTAAACCTCCTTCCCCTCACTTAGCACAGTTGCACTTTCATGTTCTTCAGACATTTTTATGAAGAGATGGAGCTCTCCCTTGCTCTCACTTGGGACCAGACTTTACAAAACACTTGCAGCCTCCAGTGAAGTGCTGCATTCCATTACTGGAGTTTTTCCCACTGTAGCTCCCTAAGATACCTCATTATGGCAGTAGGTACATGGAATGAGGCTGCCAGAAATTAGACTCAAATCAAACAAGAGATTTTCTTGCAGGTGGTGTTGCAGCTGAGAGGGAGAACTCTTCACCATGAGTTAAGGATGGTAAAAGCTTACATGGCTTCAAGGAGAGGCTGGAAAATTTCACAGAAGAGAAATATACCAAGAGTATATCTCTAATTTCGTAGATACTACTCCTAGCTCAGGAAGTGCCTGAGCTGCAAATAGTAATGGGCTGGGAGAATTACTGGGAAAATACCATATACGTTTGTCCTGCTCCCATACAGTGGCCCAGGCTTTTTGGCCACTACTCGAAAGCAGATGGTTTGACCCACTGTAACTGTTCTTATGTAAGATAAGCAAAAATATGCTTGCTTGGTTAATGGCGAAGCACCAATCATGTCACTGCACATGCTCTAATTTTCTTTTCCATTAACTTTTTAACAATGGTGAAATAAATTAAGCTGAAAAGCAAACATTTATACAAAGTATTGAATAGGCTTTTTAAAGGTATAGACTATTAGGATATTTAACTTTTTGATCTCTGTGCCTATTGTCAAGATTTATAATCGCCCGCTCTACATCTTTTTACACTAGGCCATCACTGCGGTCTCCATTTGTGCTCTTAATTAAGCTCAGCTTCTTGTTTAACTGTGGATAAAGTTGATGCCTAATCCGATTCAGTTCAAACAGCACAGATAAAAGAAGTCAAGAGTCTCAGATCTGGGTCTGTCATTCATAGGCAGCTCTGATGGGTTTTCTTCTGCCTGCACCCCCTGCAGCCTGCAGAGGCACAGGGAAGTCTCATGCTGCTGCTCGGCTCTGCCAGCCCGGCTCCCACAATCTGACCTTGGCAGGGAGAGAAAAGGGAAACTAAAAATTATGCCAGTTGCCAGACCTGGGATAACCTGAATCAAAACACATAGATGTGAGAGAGTCCAGTGTATACGAACCTGCCAGCAGAGCTCGAATCTAAAAATAGTTAGGGGCCAAAAGTTGATAAAAACTATAAAACCAGCAATACTGAAACAGGTGCCTTGGCTGTCTATGCAGCGTATGATGAAGATGTGTATAAAAATCCTGTGAACTGTCCTCAGATGTCTGTCAAAAAATGAATCTTCACAAGTTGAAAAAAAAATTGCTTAAAAATAGATTTAAGTAAAAAAAAATTAATAATGAAATGTTTGGAAATTTATTTAATGAGGCAGTTTCTGAAGTACAGCACAAAACAAAGATTATATAATGGGTGTCAAGATAATAAACCGTACTCAAATTCTTCTCACGCTTCTGAGTCATTTAGCCTGCTGTCCTTTTGAGCTGTCACTTGAACAAAAGCATCTGAAATGAACTAATTTGGTAACTTACCTCATTTGTCTTTCTTTGGGAAGCATTCCATTTCTCCAGAAGTCTGTAACAACAGGCTAAAAGAAGAGACAAATATAAGTGAACTGCCAATAAGAAAGACAATTAGGTTTTTCCATGAGCTGAAACTTTGAGACGTCTATTCCAGGCACTGTTGCTGCATATACCACATACCTCTGATATTCAGCTCAGAATGTAACGAAAGTCCATGGAAATTATCTCTGTTATTGGAGAGTCTTTGGCAATCCAACAACACAACTACAACACTGCACAACTACAATGTTATGAAAGAATACCCAAACTGGCTTGGCTATCAGAAGCCGCACAGTTGCCTTAGCGCGACTCCTCCATGAAGCATCATACTCTGCTTGCAGCACTTGTCCTTCCTCCAACACCCAGATTTAACTCTCCGAGGGCTAACACACATATATCCCTGTGGAGGATTGAATAACCCAAGGAAAATTAAAAAGAACGTTAAACTTTGGGCTCATGATGCAGTTTGAAAGAGGGACTGTCCTCGTGGCAGATCAGAATCTCCTAAGCAGTGATTCCAAGCTGGGCTCCACTGCAGACAGCCTTGCCAAATTGCAGAGCGAGTTGTTACATCTTTGGGTGGCTCCGCTCCCTGCCCACACCAGGATAAATGCAATTATTTTCTCTCCTCTGACCACTGAGGCTGGAAATGTGTTGAAGTCAGCATCAATGTCATGCTAGGTTCTCTTGTTTACCACAATGGTACTGAAGTTTCAGCAGGATGCTCCTAGTGCTATGTAGGACAAATAGCTAATAATAATACCAATAACTAAGGTCTCTAATGAGAGACCTCTTCAAAAGTGTAGGGAGGCTGCCAGGCTGATCCATCCCTCTGCTCTGTCTGAACAGATATATGCCTATTAACCTACCTGTCAGGTTATTTTTTCCTTACATTCATAGAGAATCCATGATTGTATCTCATTTTTCAAACAATTTTTTGTTATTCTTGAGGATTTCTTTTCTTAGCAATCACCTAGATTAAGACAGACACTTAAAGGGAATATAGGAAGGCTTCCTTCATTACCCAGCCTGGATACATTCATGCTCCCAGCATTCTGAAAAGGCTTAACACATTGAGGCACGTATGAAAACTGCATGAAGCCCTGAACCTCAATGGAATTTTTAGAGGGGGCGTCAATGTGTCAAACTCACTAGCAGACGAGTAGACCTCGAGCTCCACACAATAGATTTACTAGAATAGAACTGAAAACAGGATTATTTGTGGGGAAACATCTAGCAGCTGGACTAAGGTGCTCTGAAAAGCAGTATGCCATAAACCAATCAAAATGAGATTAGTGAAGATTTTAAGAACTCACAGAAATATGTAGAGGATTATTTGACAACATTATCATTCACAAAAAAAGCTCAGAAAAAATAAGTAGTAACAATATTCTCAAACACTGTTGCCATCACTCAGTGTTTTAACATGAAACAAGAGACTTAAAGCTTTAGCTTTAGTAGTCATGCTATTCTGTAGCATCTCCACTGCCTTGATCTCTCTTTCTCTCTTTTTTCTTTTCGGCATGTATGAATATTTCACATTTTCCTTAAGGTTGTAGAGAAAAGTCGTTGGATTGCAATTCTCGAAGACTTAAAAACCATGAGGCAAATAGATCTTAAAACACATATTTATTAATCTCTTCAATTTCAATAGAGCCTCGATTGTGATTTTTGGATACTTACAATACTTCCCTATTGATCTGACCTTTTTTGTAATTCCAACAGAGACCACAGCTACAGCCCTGGAGTACAGCTGTGGTGTACTAAACCACTCAAATCTACTTGCACAGAAATAATTCAGATTTGTTAACAAACAGAAAAGAAAGTTAGTCAAAGCAGAGAACAAGGGGAGAGCCGATATGAACATGGATAGATTAATATATGTGTTAATATCAGGATGACTCCTATCTTATTATTATCAACAGTAATCTAAAATCATGGGTAAATAACATCTACTTGGATAGTAATAAATAGAACAATGATATAACAATATGAAGGACAGAGATCTAATACAAAAAGACTTAAGAGAAAAAAAAAGAAGTTGATTTGGTAAAACACTAGCTAATATAAAAAGGAAAAATGAGCTTTTAGGGTGGAATTAATCTTGCCTAATTTCAACCATTTAAACTATTTAAAACTTCAACCGTTTAAACTTTAAGCATCTAATTTCAAGATGATTGCCTAGTTTCCTGTGTAGTCAGTGGACAGAAATACATTATAGCCAAATTTAATTCATCTTGCCTATCTTGAACAATGCTTTAAGGTAGGCTACGTTTGAGAAGCTCTGATCTCTCTTTTCACTGTAAGGGAAGTTGGGACCACTGCCTTATACTAGACACGTATATTTTGGACAATTACAATCAGTTGAGATTAATTTCACTCTCACAAGGGGGAAAATTATGGAAAAAATAAAGCCAATACAGATTTAAGAACGATGAAAACAAGAAAAACAAGTTAATGATATAACATTACATAAAAGCTTTTCTTACAGTTTAAAATGGTATTTGAAAACTTTTAGAGGGCCTGTGTTTTAGCACTGTACTAATGCAGACAGGTTCTTCCTCTGAAGAATTTAAAAAATGTCTGCTTTTGTCTCTTGCAGGTAGTAAAGTCGGGCATTTTTAGGAGAACTGATTCACCGGGCACTTAAAATTTGGAAGTCCAAGTCAGGTGTTTAAGTTTGAAGGATGGATTAGACCTTAAATCTTTGAAACAAATTTTGAAGGAAAAAATAACAAAAAACAGAGAGATAAATAGAAAAATGCAACATGTTTTTGTCAAATTAAGTTCTATCAAGCAATTCTGACTTTTCTTTGAGAAACAAAACTATTTCATAAATTAAATATAGTAAGCATTTTATATTAAGACAATCATAGTGAAGATGAGGAACAAGAGAGCTAAATCTAACGTAAGTAATGCATAAGTGAAACTAAGGTAAGATAGGTAGGGAACTGCTAAAAAAGGAAACGAGAACGGTATTCTCCAGAGGGTACATCCCAGAGAAAGATAACAATGAGGACACTCAAAAATCGCTCATAAGATTCATTTATTCATATTTTTGTTAATGATCTTAGCTCAAAAGCAAGTATGTGATGATAAAACTTTCTGATAGTGTGAAGACTTTGTCAATAAACAGGCAGGTCAGGTAGAACAGCATGATGTTCCATCCTTGGAAACATGATGGAACAGCTTGTTCTGGGTGTCATCTGAAGCACCTGGAGGAAAAGAAGGTTCTCAGAAGTAGTCCACATGGATTCACCAAGGGGAAGTCATGTCTGACTAATACGATAGCCTTCTACGATGGTGTGACTGGATGGGTGGATGAGGGGTGGGCAGTGGATGTTGTCTACCTTGACTTCAGCAAGGCTTTCGACACTGTCTCCCACACCATCCTCACAGGCAAGCTTTGAAAGTATGGGTTAGACGAATGGACAGTGGGGTGGATTGAACAGTGGTTGACAGATAGAGCTCCGAGGGTTGTGTTTAGCGGTGCAGAGTCCATTTGGAGGCCAGTAACTAGTGGTGTCCCTCAGGGGTCAGTACCGGGTCCAGTCCTGTTCAATATATTCATCAATGACCTGGATGAAGGGATAGAGTGTTCCATCAGCAAGTTTGCTGATGATACAAAACTGGGAGGGGTGGCTGACATGCTGGAAGGCTGTGCTGCCATACAGCGTGACCTGGACAGGCTGGAGAGTTGGGCAGAAAAAAGCCTGATGAGGTTCAATAAAGGCAAGTGTAGGGTACTGCATCTGGGGAGGAATAACCCCATGCATCAGTACAGGTTGGGGGCTGACCTCCTGGAGGGCAGCTGTGTGGAAAGGGACCTGGGAGTCCTGGTGGACAACAAGTTGACCATGCGGCAGCAGTGTGCCCTGGTGGCCAAGAAGGCCAATGGCATCCTGGGGTGTATGAAGAAGAGTGTGGCCAGCGGGTCGAGGGAGGTCATCCTCCCCCTATGCTCTGCCCTGGTGAGGCCGCATCTGGAGTCCTGTGTCCAGTTCTGGGCTCCCCGGTTCAAGAAGGACAGCGAACTGCTGGAGAGGGTCCAGCAAAGGGCTACAAAGATGATTAGGGGACTGGAGCATCTTTCTTATGAGGAAAGGCTCGGGGACTTGGGTCTCTTTAGTCTAGAGAAAAGGAGACTCAGGGGGGATCTTATTAATACATATAAATACTTAAAGGGAGGGTGCCCGATAGATGGGAACAGTCTTTTTTTGGTGGTGCCCGGTGACAGGACAAGAGGTAACGGGCACAAACTTGAGCATAGGAAGTTCCATCTTAACATGAGGAGGGACTTCTTTACTCTGAGGGTGGCAGAGCACTGGCACAGGCTGCCCGGAGAGGTTGTGGAGTCTCCCACTCTGGAGACATTCAAAACCCGCCTGGACGCTGCCCTGTGCAACTGCTGTAGGTGTCCCTGCTGTGGCAGGGGGGTTGGACTAGATGATCTCCAGAGGTCCCTTCCAACCCTGACCATTCTGTGATTCTGTGGTTCTATGTTGAGGACCGCAGTAATGGAAATGAGATTAAATTCAGTGGTTAAAAATGAAAGGTCATGTGCTTAAGGACTCACAAGAAGACTTTCTGGAGTAATAAGGAATTAATCAGTTGGAGCTGAATGAGGCAGAGAAAGGGTGTTATGTGAGCACGGGTGTCTTCCGAATTAATAAGGAGAAGTAGGCATGAAAAAAGTAAAGGTGTTCCTAAGACATGTTGAGAGGTATTTCCAGCAGAGGCTACTAGTCTGTTTTACCTGCATCGCAGACTGAAGCTCAGTGGAGGTAAAGAAATATTAATGGCTTTTGTGAGAAGTATTAATGCTTTTTGTGGCTTTGCTGAAGGAAGACGTGGCACCCCGCAAGGTGTCCTCTGGGGCAGGAAAGCTTCACTGAGAGGAAGTATGAGAGACTCATCCATAAATGTGCTGAGAGATAAATACATTTAATAAAGAGATCTTTAAACTAAAGCACAGTAGTACAGGGGAAACAAACAAATAAACAAAAGACAAACCAAACCCACAGATATGTGTATACGGAGCAGGAATGCATTTAGGTTCAAAATAATAAAAATAAAAAAGTTTCCTTATCAGTATTACATGTAATTAATGAGACTTAAAATAAAAAATCATCTAATGTTTCAGGATGGAGTTCAATTGTCTTCTGGAAAAGATGATACAATGATTATACAATCCAAGCAGGGGACTGGACTCACTGATTTAGGAGATTTCTTCCAGTTCTCTGTTGCAAGAACATGCGCTACTGATAGAAAGTAGTGCAGAACAACCTGTGTGGGAATAACAGGCTCTTTTCTAGAACATTTTATTAGAAGATTTTTAAAGATTCTATAAGGAAAGGTAAACTCTCTTTATTTCCATTTGTGGAGGAATAAACTGAGGCACATGCAGGTAAGATGGCTTTCCTTAGTAACCCACCAGGTTTGTAGAAGATAGAGTAAGTTTCTTTAATTCCTATACAGGGGGCTGTCTGCTGCACTACAGTGACTTCCCACAGCTGGAAATCAGGGTGAAATCAGGGTAAAAGGAGTTAATTTTTTCTGTTGAAAATAGCTATTTAAAAGCAACAAGCCTGTCATTAGAAACAGATTCATACCATGGCAATTTTTCCTTTTGGAGATGGCTATAGGAATAGGGCAATTTCATAGGGAATTATGCATTTTTGCATCTAGGGTATGCCTATACATGTGAAATGGAGTGTCATTTGGAGAGCAATAAATTAATACAGCCCTAAGTTCACATGGGAAAGTGTAAGCTTGCAGCTAACTGGCTTTCAAACCTGAGATAATGCTTAGTGTGGTCCTGCCCACGAGCAAACCAAGTAGCTCTGCGCTACTGACGCACGTCTGCTACCTGTGTGTCTGCCCTGGATACCCCCAAATGTCTGGGTCCAGAGACAGTATGGATGGGGCCATGTGTAAAGACAGCCTTAAAATCATCCAAGACCATGGTGACACTTCCTTTGTCGTCCTGACTTTCGCTTTTTTTGCAGGATTAATTTGGATTATTCAAGAAATCTCTTCTAATACTAATTTTTCAAAAGTTCGTCTTAGCATGCTAGATTGACAGTGAAAAAGGAAACATTAGTCACAAGGTGAACAGAAGTTATTTACTCTGAATTTGCTGTGTCGAAGTGCTGTCTATTCAGATTAGCTATATTGTAATTGCCTCTAATTCTGTTTCATCTGTTTGCAAAACTACGTTCATTCCAACAGATTATTTCATCAGTTTCAATGACAGATTTACATAAAAACATTTCTGTTCACCCAAACAAATTGAACTTCATAATAAATTACTTTGTTAACATGAAGATGCCAAGTATAAAGGAGATTATCCAGTAGGGTATGCATATATTAAATACTGCTGTATGACTCTTACCCTTGATAAATTTGCAGATTTCTAAATTAATGCATTTTACTGAATATAAGCAAAATGTTTACAAACATAAAAAAGCATCAATCTGTAGCCTGAAGTGTTTAAATTACCTTTACAGCTCTGAGACATAAAATATTAAGTATGTATATTATTGACACAGGAAGTTTGGATCAGATCATCAAAAATCCTGTATTTTTAACTTCATTAATTCTTTAATATGAATAAAACAAGCAAGCTAATAGTAAAGTCCTTTCAATAATGTTGTTGTTTTATCCTGCAACAGTCTTATCTGACCAACTGCTGGATTTTCAGTTACATTAATCATCCATTTCTTTGGCTTTAGGCCCTTACAAGTCTCTGAGGAATGACATGTAGCTTGCAAAGGAATAAAACCAAAACTTTACAAAAATAACATCTAATATTACTGGGGGATATAAAACACCCCAGAATCCATTAGCCACCTGGATTGCAAACCCTAACCTCAGCCTATAGTAAATTTCCAGAATCAAGAAAATGCAGCCGTGTCATAAAAGGCCCTGGAAAACCTAGCAATGAAATAAATCCAGTTCCCCTTCCTATCTATAGGAGAAACTTACTCTCCTGTTTGCGTGCTTTGCTTGGTGTGAGGGTTAGGGCTGAAGAACGTAGCAGTCTCAACAGGTAGTAGCTTGCTGGATATTAGTTGTCCACTGTGGGTAGAAAGAGGGGTTGGTTTTTTTTGCATTATATTGTCTACTACAATGAGGAATGATCCTCTAGGTGTGTGGTCATATCGCGTTAAGCCTAGCACTAGGGTTATGGCTGAACAGTCTCATGCTGCAAGAAGCTAGAGGACTGAGGACATTAGATGGCTTTTAGAGACAAGAAGGGATTGGTACATGGCAGGGTTTACATGGCAGTCCATGGTACAACACTGCAGTACTCATACCAGGAATTTAATCATTCTGGATTAGGGATAAGGAAGGTCCAGGCAGGTAGCAGATTGTGGGACACAAACAGATTCACTGACAGCAGATGGCCTGAGTCATTCTTGCTCTTTCTATGTTACACATCCTTTTACAATGCCATTGGTCCTCTGGGCTTCAGAGCATGTAGGAGTGGTGTCAGGCAGTTATCGTTGAGAAATCTTACCTAGGGAGCTAGTACATTGCCTATCCCATCCCTGATTGGCTGGAAAGAAAAGAACTGAAGCTGTTTGTTGTAGAAGACCGTGGAAATGCCATTTAAAAAGAACAAATCCTACCCTGAAAAGCTGAATAATGTCTTTAATTCACTGTCTTCTTAGCCCATTACGCTCCCCATGGTCTTAAATGTATCTCACTTTTGTGACATGCTATCCAGATTTTGTATCAGATTTTTTGCTTGTTTTCCTTTTGCTATTAGCTTAAATGGTTGATTGCATCTAAACTGCATCGTATCTATTATTAATACACAGTACAAAGTAATTAATTTTTTTTTTCTAAAAATTTGATCAGAAATAACAAATTGCATAGGGAGCAATTTGTGGTAGAAATGGTCAGCCAAAATTAAAATACATTTGAATGCAGAATAGAGACACCCAATCAATTATGTACTTATGGAAACATACATATCTTGGATTTTTGTATGCAAATGCTGTCACTACTCTGAGCCCCTCTTATGAATATACAATGGTAATTGTGACTGTGAACATCTTGCATTTCACTCATATTCCCAAATGGAAAATCTCAACACTCAGGAAAACTGTTATGAATTTATAACTCTGTCTGTAAAACTTCAAGTTCATGAACAAATAAATGGAGCTTGCGTTATGAATCTCATAATTTTGCCAAAGGATTTTTCTTGGAATGTAGATTTGTATATATTTTCACCAGGTGCCTTCCAGCAGAAGATGAGCCTTCTTACTTCTTTTTGACTCTAAAAAATTGTACCCTTTCATTTGGCTTCGCAGCCCCACCAAAAATAAAAACCAGTCTTTATGTAGCTACTTATTCTTAAAGTAATTGATGTACCTGGTAGTGATTTACATTCACAACAGAAGGCAGCTAGTCTAAGATAAACTAAAACATTTTGATCACATGGATGTTCTGGGCTCAGGGGCTGTTTAGATGAACAAATAGAAAAGGCTGTCTCCCATCCTCAGGCCATGGCTTGCATCCACTGTGCTTACCCCTCTCCCCTCTCCTCCCAGGATGGGGTGGCTCCATCCCACACCCAGTAGGGAGCCGTCCCTGACCAGTGGTATTCCTGTATCTGCCCTAGGATGTAGGCTAGGAGGGCCCTAGTGCCAAAGGGCATCCTAAAATTAACTGATAAGAATGATCTCACACTGGCCTAAGCCAGTGCCTGGCTGAGTTTGTTTTCCTAGCTGGATTACTAGTTCATATTTATAGAAATAGCTATTAATCCAAGTCCAAACCTGCCCAAACCCAATGAGAAGGTGAATAGAATCTTTTCACTCCAAAGAGTTATATTTAGTCATAAATGTATTGGGAAGATCTTTGACTGGCATATTGGATTTCTGTGTCTCTCATATTCTGGCTAGATTGTTTGAAATCCAGAATTACAACCAAATAGTCTTCCTCTGTATGTTTGAGACAGCTCTTGGACTTATTTGGTGTGAGGATAAAGGGTGTTTTAGGCTCCTTACTTGCCTGAATGATCCTGGGCTTTATCAAGTTGTCTTGGAAAAGACAGCTCTTCTGTAAGCAGTAAGAAAAATGTGCTTTCCCCAGCGCATCAGTCTGGTGTTCTCTGACGACAATGAAACTCTTTCTGTGCTGCACTAGAATCACATGGAAGAGCCTGGTTTCGCCTCCCACCTCCACCCCCCCCCCCCCAGTAGGGAGGACTCATTAGCAGCTGAGATGTGGGTCTGCCCTCAGTTCTTCAAGAAAGTTGTGTTGAAGTCTGGCCAGCAGGTCTGGCTGCACTGGGCACCCATGAGTGCTCTTCATCTGCTGTTGTGCCAAGTAATTTACATATCATCATGGGCTTGTGCAGGCTTGGCTTGTTCCTTCTTTGCTGAAAAAAACCCAAACAAAACTGGCTCATATCTCCATAAAACTGGCGTAATGGAGTGTCTAAGCAGGCTAGTCAAGTCCCAAAGATCTTGTATGCATAAACAACTCTGCTAATACTTTTTCCAGCTAAAATAACTTCATAGCACAGCAACAACAGCAAATGAAGATATCTGAAAGAAGCAATGGTACCAA
Organism: Pluvialis apricaria; assembly: GCA_017639485.1. Lineage (NCBI taxonomy): Eukaryota > Metazoa > Chordata > Aves > Charadriiformes > Charadriidae > Pluvialis > Pluvialis apricaria. The sequence goes on from CM030007.1 coordinate 17,962,974, forward strand.
GTGTTGCTCAGTCCAAAAGACGAAATGAGCTGCATGACCTCCATGAGGAACTACTTCCAGGTGGATGTGAGCAGCACTGGTACCCAGGCAGGGTGTGAGCAGCAAAACCACACTTTGTACCCAGCTCAGAAAGGTGCACCAGTAAATCAAGGTGACATTTCTAGGGTATGGATTCAGGTATCTGAAATGAGACATTCAGGTTTGAGATTTTGTTCATGGAATTGGTTAATACAAGTGAACATGATCTGAAACCTTTGAAGAAAGGAGAGGAAAGAGGTAATAAATAAGAGCTTCTGGATGGAGTGGTTTTGCCTGTCCTGGGGGAAGAAACTACCATGAAGCACCTCTGGGCAGAGACCAGGGCAAAATGCTAAAGGGACTCTAGGGCAGAACTGTAATACAAACACTAGCGAAGGTGTGCACCAGAGGGTAAGGATCAAGTCAGGTGCATTCTGCCAACCCTGGTGCTGAAAAACTGTGTTCGTAGCCTGTAAAAGACACTATTCTCTCTCACTATTCACCTCACAAAGTGAGGTGGAAAAGAGCAATAAGAGCTGTCTATCGATTTTCCTGTCTTTGAAGATTGCCTCTGGTAGAGCCTTTTCTTGTGTTTTGCCTAGATGTGTAAAGACAATCTGCCTGAAATTAAGGGTTGAAATAGTCTTTCGTAACTGGATAAATAAAAAGTATAAATACAGAACCTCATTTGTGTGCACCAAAAAGAATACGAAATATTTTGCAGTTTCTTCACTCTAGAACTTGTGTTTTTAAAGACTTACATTTTTAAAAACATTTTAATTTTTTTTTTTCATTTTGACATTTTCTAAGTTATATTTCATTCAGATATTCACGTAAACTAAATTGATGGGAAAAGGCAAACTTTTCCTCAAAATAATGGGAAAGTTTTAGTTTCAAAAGAGAATTTCTGTTGTTGTTTTCAACAGACTTGAAATTAGATTTGTTCCACTTTAATTCATAAAACAACAAAAATATCTATTATTTTTTCAACTTTAACATAAAACTAAGACTCCCAGGGTTTTTTTTTGGAGACCATCCTGCAGTGCAGTACTGTTTTCCTGAAAGTTAGTTTGCATTTTAATTCTACCCATTCTTTCTATTACATCTAGGTACATTTCAATGTACTCTCCTCAGCAACTTCGTTAAACAATGTTTCTACAACTTTTAATTCCAGTATGCGTACTCAGCCTTTGATTTCTCAACAGCCTTCTTCAAATTTGTCTTATTCTTCTGCAGTCTTTGATTTCTTCTACCCAGATATATTGCAATTATTTTTCCCAATGCAACCTATCAACCTTTAATACTTTTTTTTTTTTTTAATTCCCCCTACCCAGTGCTTTCTCTTTGGATATTGCTATTGGTTCTGAGGAGGTAAGACACAGGATGCACAGAAAACTTTTGAATTAGAATTTGCTAACAACCTGCTGTCTCAGAGCATTGGCAGAACTTATTCACATATGTCTACCATGAGCAAATAAACATCCCCTCAGCTATGCTTCTCACTTGCACTTAAACAGGAACTGTTTCATACCGCATAAACGATTAAATATTAATTGGGCCAGAAGCTGACTATAGCCTCAGTTCTCATGGCACAACTTTTGGCAGAGCAATTGCTATTAAACCCCACATTCATACAGAATGTGTTGCTGTGGTTTTGGGTACCGTCATTGCAGGGGAGGTTGGACTGGATGGCCTTTAAAGGTCCTGTCCAACCCAAACTATTCTATGAGTCTATGATTCTATGATAATATTGACTCATATGAAATATCTATTGTTCTGGGCAGGAGAGTCACATAAAGCACATGCTACACAATTATAAACTTCTACTAGTCAAGATTTAAACAAAGGTGCTGCCACCAAACAGTTCTAGTATTCCTAAGGGCAGGCCAATGATTTTGGCTTTAGTTCTGGGTTTTTTTCAGAAGAATATGGCTTTAAGTATTCTCACCACCAGGAATGCTTCTGAATATGCTCATCATAGAAAGGAACACAAGGCCCCAGATATTTCTCAGGACAATATTTGAGAGCTTAATGTGTCTCTACTAAACCGCCTGCTCTCAATAACAGAAGCAAGGGCGCAGGGAAAGGCAGAGGGTGCATGTGTAAAACACTGTGGCAAATACTCCTGATGAAGTCATTCCAACACACGCTCAGACTTGGAACATTTTAACATCATTGAAACAACCAGACATATTTTATCTTGATTTTGAAGGTCCTTTTCTTTTTCCCTGCACCCCTGAGCAACTAGAATGCTTTGATAGCTCCAAAGCTCAGTAAATAATGCAATTATCCAAGATTTTTTTGACTTCTCTGCCTTCTCAGACATGCCAGGCTGGGCATGGGCCTACATATCAGAGACTACCAGTGCCCACATGTGTATGAGGGTGACGGCGCTGAGTTGAGTGGCACAGGCACTGGCTGATGCTCTCTGGTGTGAGACAAGCTGTAGAACTGTGGAAATATTGAGCTGTGGCTCCTCAAACACCACCTCACATCCCCTGTTCTTGTTCCTGTGAGACGAGCACAGAGAAGGGAATGATGCGTGCCATTTCTTTAAGAATAAAAGTCAAGAACACCCTTATGAACTTCACTGAAAACCTCACAAGCCATGAAAAACAAGCAACTCTTCCAAGGACATTATTTACTTTTACAACACATGCGTCTGAGAAAGATCAATGTAGAAATAAATCAATCTTTTATTTATAAGTTTTGAAATTATGGGTTTGACTAAGAAAAGTTTAAGTTCTTTTGGGCACATTTGTTAGAAAAAACCTCCAATTTTTTTAAAACTTTCCAGTCAATGGCTCAATGATAAAATTTACATTGCTTTTTAGTCTTATTTGTATTTATACTACCCTCTTTTCAGTTATCTTTAGGCTTAATTTTTTATTTTTTATTAAGCCCATTCTCATTACAAAGCTTATTTCATCTTTATAGACAAGGTTTTATGATAGCCTGACTCTTAATGGTATGTAAATAGTACAGTATGCCACAGGTGAATGAATTATTTTTACTTCATATTAAATTAATGAAATAAAATTTGGAGCACAAAAAAGAAGTGACCAGTCTGGGGAAAGAATGCCACCAGAAAAATGTTGTTTGTTTACTGTTAAAGCCTGAAGAATTTTCCATAAATTTGAGTTATATGAATGCAAGGCAATGAAATCGGGTTTGTCATGCATCAGAGGTAAGACAGTTTCCCCCTATAAAAGGTTTAGCAGAATCATAGAGTAGTAGAATGGTTTAGGTTCGAAGCAACCTTAAAGATCATATCATTCCAACCCCCCTGCCATGGTGAGGGACACCTCCCACCAGACCAAGTTGCTCAAAGCCCTATCCAGCCTGGCCTTGAACACCTCCAGGGATGGGGCATCCACAACTTCTCTGAGCAACTTATTCCAGTGTCTCACCACCCTCAGAGTGAAAAATTTCCTCCTAATACCTAACCTAAATCTACCCTCTTCTAGTTTAAAGCTACTCCTCCTCATCCTATCACTACATGCCCTTTTAAAAACTTCCTCTCCAGCTTTCTTGTAGGTCCCCTTCAGATACCGGAAAGGTGCAATAAGGTGTCCCCATAGTCTTCTCTTCTCCAGGCTGAACAACCCCAACTCTCTCAGCCTGTCTTCATAGGAGAGGTGCTCCGGCCCGCTGATCATCTTCGTGGCCCTCCTCTGGACCTGCTCCAACAGGTTCACGTCCTTGTGCTGAGAACTCCAGAGCTGGATGCAGTACTCCAGGAGCAGTATCACCAGAGCAGAGTAGAGGGGCAGAATCACCTCCCTTGACCTGCTGGCCATGCTTTTTTTGATGCAGCGCAGAATACAGTTGGCCTTCTGGGCTGCAAGTACACATTGCTGGCTCACGTTGAGTTTCTCATCCACCAACATCCCCAAGTCCTTCTCCTCAGGGCTGCTCTCAATTCATTCTCCGCCCAGCCTGTATTTGTGCTTGGGATTGCCCTGACCCACATGCAGGACCTTGCACTTGGCCTTGTTGAATTTCATGAGGTTTGCACAGGCCCACCTCTCCAGCCTGTCCAGGTCCCTCTGGATGGCATGCCTTCCCTCCAGTGTGTCGACCATGCCATACAGCTTGGTGTCATCGGCAAACTTGCTGAGGGTGCACTCCATCGCAACATCCATGTCACCAACAAAGATGTTAAATAGTACCAGTTCCAGTACTGAGTGCTGAGGAACACCACTCGTCACTGCTTGCCACTTGGACGTGGAGCCATTGACTGCAACCTTTTGAGTGCGACCATCCAGCCAGTTCCTTATCGACCGAGTGGTCCATCAGTCAGATCCGTGTCTCTCCATTTTAGAAACAAGGATGTCATGTGAGACAGTGTCAAATGCTTTGCATAAGTCCAGGTAGACAATGTCAGTTGCTCTCCCCTTCCCCACCAATGCTGTAGCGCCATCATAAAAGGCCACCAAATTTGTCAGGCACGATTTGCCTGTACTGAAGCCACGTCAACTGCCACCGATCACCTCCTTATTTTCCATGTGCCTTAGCAGAGTTTCCAGGAGGATCAGCTCCATGATCTTGCTGGGCACAGAGGTGAGACTGACTGGCCTGTAGTTCCCTGGGTCTTCTTTTTTAGCCTTTTTTAAAATATGGGTTGTATTTCCCCTTTTCGAGTCAGTGGGAACTTCACTAGACTGCCACGACTTCTCAACTATGACAGACAGGGGCTTGGAAACTTCATCTGCCAGTTCCCTTAGGACATGCTGATGAATCTCATCAGGTACCAAGGACTTGTGTACCTTCAGGTTCCTCATCTGGTCTCAAACTTGGTCTTCTCCTACAGTGGGCGGTTATTCATTTTCACAGTCCCTGCCTTTGCCTTCTGCAACTTGGGCAGTGTGGTTAGAGCCCTTCCCAGTGAAGACTGAGGTAAAAATGTTGTTGGGTACCTCAGCCTTCTCCATGTCCTGGGTGACCAGGTCTGCCATTTCCTTCCTGAGGGGACCCCCATTTTCCTTAGTCTTCCTTTTGTCACTGATATACCTTAGAAGCTTTTCTTTTTGCCCCTGACACCCCTGGCCAGATTTACCTCTATCTGGGCTTTAACTTTCCTAACCTGATCCGTGGCTGTTCAGCCAATTTCTCTGTATTCCTCCCAGGCTACCTGTCCTTGCTTCCACCCTCTGTAGACTTCCTTTTTCTGTTTGAGATTGTCCAGGAGCTCCTTGTTCATCCAGGCATAATAAAGACAAGAATCATAATAAAGACAGGATCACTTCCTGAGGCATTCCCCAATGGGAAGAAAAAGTGATAAAACATGCTAAAAATGTGAAATGTGGAGCTATTCTCTCATAGACCGTTACTTCAGAAACACTAAAAAAGGTTTTCTTTTTTCATGGGTTTAGGTAACAGCATGCAGGAGTACTCTGATAGCAAAAGGCTCACTCATATAACTGCTGAAATAACCATTAATAGTCATTAGTGAGAGGTGACAATCTTGGGATCCTGTAATCTGAGCTGAAAATTTCATCAGTTACACCATAAAGCAGCTTTGAAAGGAACTTTGACATTTGGCCTAATGATCAGGCTTGATGAAAGGCATTGGTTTGTGAAAGTCATTGGTGAATGTAAACTTAAATGTACTGTTCAGCAATGTCATCATAACACTGTCTTAAAACCTGTTTTAAGATATACAACCACAATGACATTTTTTCTTAATGTGAATTGCAGTTCACTTAAGTATCTCAAAAAACCCCACTCCTATACTAGGAATTGTATTTTGTCTTTTCTAGTTTTATCTTTTTCAATCCCTGCAAATTTCCCAAATTCTTAGTAAAAAAGAGTAAGTTAATTTTTCTTAGTCACGAGAGTGAAACCTTCATGTTTTTAAAAATTATTGACATGTTAGTTAAAAAAACAAATAAATGTGTTCTCAGCATTTTTTGAAGATGAGCTCATACTGCATCTTACCACATTGGGCCATGTACTTTAATAGATTTCCACCAAAATTAGTGAGGTTCCAGTTAGTACAGCGATCTGGGCCAGTGGCATAAGCTGCAGACTCAATGCCTTGCTTAGATGATATTACCACTGATCTTGTTGCTATCATAGTTTTTCAAAGCAGGCAATGAATGAAATTGTTCAACAGGGGGTATAAGATGAACAAAAGAAGTACTTTCTCACAGAAGGCCTAATTAAGCTGTGGGAGTCATTTTCACACAATAATGTGAACACTGCAAGTTTAGTTTGGGAAATGTCATAATTCAAGGTTATTAAAAACAAAAATAAAACCTCTAGCTTAGGAAATCCCAAAGCTTCAGATTGGTCAACTCTGGGTGCCAACACTAGCTCTGCTTTTACGTTCTGCTCTATTCCTCTGTTGCTAGCTGTTGTTGGAGCAGGACACTTGCTTAGATGGATCTTTGGTTTTACCCAATAGAAACGTCCTAATGTCTTTATATTTTCTTCTTCTTTTTCTTCTTCTTCTTCTTCCTCTTCTTCTTCCTAGAATGGGCATGATAGGAGATGCAGAGTGCTATTTAAAGAATAAAAAGAAAGTTCTTTTTTCCAAGGCTTTACCATCCAAGACAAGAGACAGATGGAAAGAGGCAGATGGAGAGTACAAGGAATCAGTGACACATCATCAATCAACATGAGTGGCAGTAAAATCGTTGCTTCAGCCGGTTTACCATTATAAGGGTTTTTTTCCTGGCATTAGGGAAAGAAAGGTTTTAAGAAGAGACTTGGAGGAGGATAATGTGGCATTTTTATTGGTATTTACAAAAATTCTGTTGTAGTGTAAGGAAAGACGAAAATGCTCATTTCCTCTCAATTAAGAATTAGGGATTTCACTTTAGATTCTCATATTTTAAATTTCTGACCAAAATTCCTGTTACTTACCATTTCCCAGTGTTCTGTTACTCAAAAGAATAAAAAAATCACAGTAAATCCCTTTTCCTCTGTATCACCACTGTGTATATCTGGAGGCCTGAAGGAGGAATTTTTCAAAGCTTGCATGCTTTGGTGCATATTCTATGGCACGTGGGCTCCAAAATAACTTGGTGTGATAGCTGCCAGCCTAGGAATAAGGGAGAAAGCTGTTTCTCTAATAAAGAATATGACTTGTATGCACTTTAATCCACTATTAATACACGCTTGAGAGAGTTTTAAAACTAAAAAAACCCAATGCAACAGAAAAGGCAACAGGTGATGTAACAGTCAAAAAACACGGGAGGTGAGGAGGAAGGGTTGATGTGGCAAAGCCTTCATTGGACTAAGGGATTGCTCCTGCACAGCGCTTGTGGTGTACAAAGAGGGTAGGAGAGGAGGAAAAATAATCAAAAAGGAAGGACCTATTCTAATAACATGTAGAAAGAGTAAGACATCAAAAAGCATCACAAAGAATTGAGAGATAGGACAAGAACCTGGACACCCTTGCAGCAACATGTAAGAGCTGATCCTGCTCAGCCACAGCTCTCCTTGTCTGCAGCATATGCTCTTGTGTGATGTGGTCAACCCAGGGTTGATCTTCTGCACACTTATGGTGCAGGAATTGCTGTCTGGCCTCCTGCAAGGATGCTCTTGCCCAGTTTCTTTCGCAGAGTGGCTTGTGAGGAGACTTACATGTCCCCTCTAATGAACCCTTAGGACATATCTGGGTGTCACGTGGGGATTGGCCCCTCACTCAGCAACCTCAGCTAGAGAGCTGCAGTGACCCACCACCAAGAAATAAAGCCCTGTTTTCACTCTTGCTAGTAATGTCTCCCATGCTGGAGGATAACAGAGAACGTGAGCAGCCGAAAACTATTGGAACTGACTCACTGGAGACGGTGGGCTGTACACGTAGTACATGGGCAAGTGGAACTCCTCCGTTACCTTCCTGGACTCAGGAAAGCTGAAAGACATGTGGGAGAGCAATTCAGAAATACCCTCACCTTCAGTACTCGAGGATTCCACTCCCACAGCCACAGAGGAAACTCTGCAGAGACTTGACATACTTGCCATCCGCATGCTCCACACGTAGCTTTCCAACCTCTGCCACTTCCTCCTCAAGTTTGCAGCAGGTTTGCTAGACTTAACTCTGTGTACAAGGTGTACTTCCATTTGTGGTTGTCTTCCAGATGCCCTCATTAGTGGGATAAGAATCATCTCATCCTAACTTGCTCTTTGCTTTGCTAAATTGAAATGCTACTAAAATCAAGTTTATGCCATTTTAAAAGGAAAAATAAATCAGTTTTAGCTACCTACTGAGCCACCATATTTAATGCCAGGATTCATCAAGCACCTGGTGATTTTTCAGAAAGAGAATGAGATCTACTTGTGTTTGCATCAATTTTGATGGAAAAAATCCCAACCCTAAACAGCTGAAAATCTGAATCCCAAGAAAGAAAAAAAACCAAACACCAAAACCATGATAGTCTTTAAAATACTTTTTTTTTTAAGATTCTGGTTTTAGACTCAACAAATTGTTGAGACAAATTCCAAACATTTCTCCTCACTCTAAAGGCAAGAAATCCTAATCTACTATAACTGCTTAGTAAATTTGCACATTCTTCTGTTTGTGTTGTTAATGTTACTACTTTACAATACTAGTGTGAACTTCCAGGAAGCAGGTTTAAACTTACTTCTTCACTTAGCAAGAGGAAAGAAACTGAATAAACACCATTTTGCTCTAACTCATTCCTCCAGGTTCACAGCCAGGATGTTATGCAGCTTTGTGGTCTCCAAGCTGTACAGAAATTCAGAGCTGAAACCCACCAGCTATACCCAAAAATGCTTTTGGGACCAACTTCAGCCCTTGTGGGAGCTGCTCTGTGCTATTAAGCAGGATGCTTTAGCAGAACTTCTCTTCATGCCCAAAAGCTGTCCAAGCCTTCATGCTTCAGTACCTCCATGTTTCTGAAGCTGTCAGTCACCGCCCACGGTGGATTCAAAGGGGAGCCACACAGGGCAAGTTACGTGGATAAAGCCACTTGATATTTCTCCTTGGTCCCATGAACCTTTCTCACTTGATTTGTAGAGTCTGTTTTCATTTGGTGTCTCATGATGAACAGCAGCAGCTAGGCTGTGATCTGTGATCCCTTAATGATGACAGAAATTTTTCAGCCCCACATCATTCCAGCAGAGAGTTTTCAAATCTGACCCAAGGCTGCCTGCCTGTCACAGGCAGTGGGTTTTGTGCACGTAAAGATACGTTACGGGTAATATTTTCATGCTTCATTTTTGCTTTGTGATTTCCGGCAAGTCAAGGAGCAGGTAAGATCCACCCTGTTAATTGCTAACTCATCAGAAAATTGATGCCTGGTTGCTGGCAGGTAGGATTTATCAGTCATCTTTTTTCCCCTGATTTATGGTTTTGAAGGTCAGAAAGGAGTATTGTGATTCTGGGGCCTTTCTATAAAGTAGCTCCTAACATTTTACCTGTTAATTTGTGTCGGTAATTCACGAGAAAGACAGAGTTACTCCTTTTTTAATGACTTCAAGGAGTTAATATCCACTAGAGAATCCACTGCATCTCTAGGTAGTAGTTCCGGTGGTTAGTTATTCTCCCTGTTGAAGATGTGTATCTCATTTCCACTCTAAAATCATTAGCTACAGCACCTAGCTATTTAATCTCATTATGCTTATATGGACTAGACTGAAACTCTCACAACCCTTTGTCCCCTCTTGTCCATTAAGGTATTTTGAGATAGGGCTTAGTCACTGTTCCTTTTTCGTCCTTGGTAACTAAGGTTCTTCAGTTGCTCTCTGTAATGCAGATCAATGTCAAAAAGTCGAGACAGCAGAAATGGCTCTGCACTGCAGGGAGTCATTTTCCCCTCAGGTCAAGAAAGGGAACAGGTCCATCCTATGTTGTCTAATAGCTGTGCAGTCTACTTATTGCACAGGGAAGATCACTACTGCAGTGCTGCCCTCAGTTCTGGAGTCCTCTTTCCAAAAACGGGTGAGATAAATCACAAAGTGAGCAAGTACTTGGGATTCTAAAGCTACAGCTGCAGTATTAAGGTTTCCAGATATTATGCCAGTTAATGATGAGAAGGGTAAGAAATTATTTTATTGAAGCACCAGTATTAAGGAAAAGGTAGCTGACAGTGGTGTCAGCTTTTTTTCTTTTCCCCGATGTGCAAAGGAATAATAAGATCCAACATCTTAAAGCTGAAGTCATACACATTCAACCTTGAAATCAGATGCCATTTTCTAGCAATAAAGTTAATTTCCTATTGGAGAGATTACATAGTGAAGAGATACTTTTTCCATTGCATTGAAGTCTTCAAAATGAGATTAGGTATCTTGAAAAGAACATGCAATTCTTTAATTTGACTTCTGGGAAAAATATACGTACACGGATTACATATAAGAGAAACCACATACGGTATTTAGAACAACCACTTCTTGTCTCAGAGTTAAGGAGTACAAATAAACCGTTCCATTCCATTTACAACATAATAGGCCCAGTTGGGCTAATTTTTTAAGAGGAGAGCAGGAGCACAGCAAAAGGTGTGGTACTGGAAGCAGCATCCAAAAGACTGCCAAGCGGTGTGGAGGAAGCAGTGCTTGGATCTATTAAGCTTTTTTTTAATTTATCCTTAATTCAGACTTCAGTGATGTTTGAAATAGCTGTATAAAAAAAAATTTGTCTCAGAATTTAGTGCTTGTGATACCAAATTAGACTGAACTATTTTTTATAGATAGATACTATAATTATTTACAATTTGTCTTCTTTGCTATAACTTCAGATGATATACTTAAATTTCTTTAGTTGCCTAGCTATGGATCCATACATTTAATAAGTTGAATTTTTCATTAAAAATTAATTACTGGTTTAGGAAAATTACTGTATCCTTGATGCCTGTCTTTTACCTGAAGTTACTGGTACATACTCTCACTTCTGTAAGGTTTTTTGTTTCTGGATTAGTTTCTTTTTCTCAATTACATCTTACTGTGGAGATATGCTAAGAGTAGGTTGTGAAAATTTCTGTAACAGTTCTAGTAGCTTTGCTTTCAAATAAATTATATACAGAATAAAGTCTGCAGAAGTGCAGTCCTCTGTGTTCAGAACTGATCTATGAAAGCAGTGCAGCCATATTTTAATTGCTATTTATAAAAAAAAAAAAAAGTGATTTGTTGGCCTGTTTCAGGAATCTAATTCTAAGGCCTTATTAGTAGTCAGTTTGTTTGCCCAAGGGCTGCTGAAGTATAATTTCTTTTCTAAAACACCATTTTTCTCCTCAAGTAGTTTCAGAGACGTGGAAGTCCCCAGTGCTTCTGGCTTCTCAGTCACCCCTAAATAGCAATGTACTGTGTAAGAAAAAACAATTTTATATCTCTGTTCCCTAAGTTTAATGGCAAGGTGTCTGAAAGCTTTTTAATTTCCTCCTTTTTCACTCTTTACTCAAAAGTCTACTGTGGTAATAGGCTCTATCTCTGTTCTGCCAGTTAATGTTTCACCCCACTCAGATTCTTTTGCCCCTTGAAAACCAGACATACTGTGTTTGGCAGAATCATCTGTCTGCAAAGTGCACCATTTATAACATACCCTCAATTTTCAAAATACTGTGCAGCCTTTTAGCCATATCACATCCATTAAAATCAACTCCTGAATCAAAAAAATATCCTCTTATTGTCAGGAAACCTCTCTTATTGAGTGATTGTTCTGGATATAACCACCTGCTATGTTAACTCTGCTATCTGATGTATTAGGATCACCTGAAGATGATAATGCACTCAGAGAATATGTTGTTTTCCCTTGTCCTTTCTGTCAACACAAAGTGTTTCTTATTTAGGTTCATCTATGCCTTTTAAGACTGTTGTTGATATTTGATGTTTTATAATTTTATTTACTACGCATTGTAAATATGTGTATTATGTACATTAAAAATACATGTTGAAAAAAATCACACACACACACACATACATATATTTACATGTAAAAATGTGATCTGATTTAAAAGGCAAAGGCTATCTCCACTTTGCTGTGACTGCTTGAGTGCTTTGAGTGCTCAGTGTGATAGAAGATGTTTGGGGAAAGCTTGGTGATTAGTGCCTCCTGTGCTACCATTTGCTATCCTTTTGAAAGCCTTCTGCAGAAATTTGTGTTAATCAACTGCTTCACGCACCAACAAAAATTAGTCAAGCATTAAAAATAGTGCAATTGCTACAGAAACTGCATCATATTAATAAATGGCAAATTTAGGATCCACTTCATTTTCCTTATGGAGTCTAATAATGGGTCTTACACTTCCCAGGCTTTTCTTGCATCTATGAAGATGAGGAATTTGCTTCCCTGAGGTTGTCACATAGCCAGGGTGTGAGCTCTGGCTCAGTCCACTGTCCCCACAGCTTCTTGACTCACTCTCTGACTCTCCTGTGGGCCACTTCGCCTCGCTCACTCAAGATAAACCTGTTGTAGAGGGAGACAGAGCCTTGGGATCAGTCCCTGAGCCTCTTTGGTTTGGCAGTCAGTCATGATGCAAAGGAAAATCACAGCCCCCTCCACCTTGCTCGTTGTATTCTGCTCCTCCAAAGAGAGGGAATCAGAACCCAGATCCTAATAAAGTGGATTTCAGAACCACTCACCACTTCATACGGACCTGTAGAAAAGGAAGAGCAGCTTTACTTGGTTGGACCAGACCTGACAAGAACCATGTGGGCTCTAATGCTTCCTGTATCTGTACACCCACAGGCGGAAAATATAAAAGGTTGTATAAGCAAATCAAAAGTTATATGAAGGCCAAGACCATTGAGTCTTACTTTAGGACATAGCAGTAACCTATGACTGAGACCTGCCATTTAAATAACATAGCTATTCTAGAAACTGGCATTCTGAATGCAGGAAATGTAGTGTTAAGGTAATATTGAAATGAAATTCACACATATTCTCAGGTGTAAATCTGAAACCAAGATATACAAACACTTGAATTTTCTTTTTACTGACAGAAGCAGAGAAAGAAATATAATGAATTTTTCTGAAAAAAAAGTAGTTAAAATTAAAGTCAAGGACAAAGAGTTGTTCCTTAGCTTTGATAAAGGTATCAAATGGTATGCTTTTTTTCAGGAGGAAAAATGTCCTTTCTAAAAGAATGGGAAAGTTTTAAGACTCTGACTTCTGAAGCACTGTTGATGCTTAGGCAGACATCTCATCAGAAACAGGTGCTAGACCCTTACTGTGACAAAGTTACAAACAAAGCAAACCTTTTTCTTGAAGTTGTATTATGTGTTCATTCAAAAAAAATCAAGCATCTTGAGGCAGTCCCCCCTACCTGCCAAATCATGACACTATTTAAAAAGAAGTTCTATTACATGGGACCTGCTGCCTTAGGACATATTAGCTGTACCTCCTCCTCCCCTGCCCCGTGATGTGTTGTGCATGGTCTGCCACAATTTCCCCACACCCACCCTGCATCTGTATTTCTTATTGTTCTTTCAAAGGCACCATGGGGGAGCCTGTAAATAATTTAATCTGCATCCCTCTCCTACGCCCCATACACCTTCCTTTACAGGCACACTGTTGTATAGGTGAAGGTACACCCATTGTTTGCAAGACAGGAACTTATAGACCGACTGTGAGAAGGCCCCGCTTCACCCTCATCCACCCAGATATTCATTGGCCAAGTCCTGAAACTAAGAAAGTATTGGAAGTGCAAATGCTGGAAGGAATAAATTTGCTTTGTGTGCTTTGCCAGGCATAGGTACAAAGCAAAATGAACGTGCACATGAAAAAAAAAATCACTAAAATCAACAGTAAGACTCCGACCGACTTCAGTGAGCCCTCAGCAATGCCCTTTCTGCTTAAGGCTCTGTTATGAAAATAAGATCTCCACAAATGCATACAAATAAGATACTTGCATTGCATTGACTTAAAACTGTCTCAGAAATATTTCTTTTGAATCTCAGTGCTGGTTATAATTACACTATACTTTCACACTGCAATTATTTCTGGTATAGCAGCATTGCCATGGCAACCCCAAATTATGCCAATATATATGCATGTTTGAGCTAATTCTTTATTAAAGAATAAAAAAAAAAGAAAAACAGAATCAAGAACAGGGCTAGAGAGCACTACCTGATCCATACATGAAATAGGACATTTGTACAAACCTCAGAGCATTTTTCCCTAAGGTTGCAATAAAAGACACAAAATTTTATTTCTTTTTTTTTATTATTCCATTTTTCTTCTTTGATTTAGCTGCAGTCCTAGAAGGAAGCTTGTCTGAAGTCAGGCGTATTGCAACAGGGCTGGATTTGACTCACTGGGAACATATCTTTTCCTTTATACTGAGCAATCAAATTTGCCAAACCAGACAGAAGGCTGCAGTGCCCTTGGTCAGGAGGAGGTACAGAGAGCAGAGGTCTGAACTCAGCATTGATGACTGTGCAGAGACCCAGGGGCTCTCACAAGGGAATGAGGACAAGTACCCTTTCACCATTTTATTTATGTCTCCCTCCCCTTCCACCATCAAGCAGCTGCTTCTCTTCTCTGAGATGTCCTCACTTCTCCACTGCAAACATCAAGACATTTGCTGATAGACCTTCCCTATCTCTTGGGGCTCACTGGGTATGATGTTACAGACCATCACTGCTACTAAGAACCTTCTGGAAATGTAGTAGCAGCACCAACCAACTCAGTGCAGGACCAGCTGCAAGAAGGGCTTTTTGTTAAGCTGGATGAAGCAGTCATAGAGGAAATAATCTAGACTTCATTATTAGTATTGTTATTATTATCAATAATTAATAATAATGATACAGTCAAAATATTAAAAAGGGTGCTTTTATTGCTCTGTGGAAAGCGAAAACATTGACCTTTCCTTCAGTCTGATTTTGTAAAAGCCAGCTTTATTTGACTCAACAAAATGACTAAACAGCAAGGACTGTAACTGTACACTAAAGTGGGAGGAAAAATCAAATGTCAGGCGAGAATTGCCTGAGCAAAAGAATGAAACACCATCTTTTAAGCCATGGAAAGAGTCAAAGTTAAGGTTGCCATGGAAACCTTAATTCTGCTTTTCCTGTTTTTTTTAATGTTGTTTTTTTTTTTTTTTTTAATTATGAACTTAGCCTCCTCATTGTGTCAAAATCAATGGGAATTTTGAATCTTATCAATTAGTCTGTGGGTTTTGTCTTCTTTGTCTTTCTTCATTTGACATATGATATAATAGAATGTGAGCCTGCTTTCCTGAACATCATTTATGCCATGTACAGGAAAAATGACAAGGTTAAAGTAAAAAGATCTCTTAACAGTCATTTAAGGAAAGAGAATCTCAAGAAATGGAAACATGGTGGCCTTTCTGTATGGCTTTAAATAACACCCTTGCCAAGATAAAACCATATTGATTGGAGTGATTCTAGATAGCTGGCTTTAGAGCACCATCTGTATGCTGTGGCAGTCTATGATTCTAATTATCTGGGATTGCTATTCAGGCTGATAAATTGTATGAAGGATTCTGTTTTCCATCAAGTCATTCTTCTTTCAGCACTGATAGCATGATAATTAAGTAGCAGCAGCTGGCTCTGAATGTGGATAATTCATAGGAATTATTTCTAATAAACAAATAACCTACAATGTATTAAGAAACAAAAGGGAGTTCTGTGAAGTAGAATCTCTTGCTCTGTGTGCTGTGTCCACTCCCTCTGACACACCCTAATCAGGTAAAAGCAGAGAAGGTATTTGCATTTTTCAGTTTCCCTGTTCTGTTAGCTTTGGTAGGGAATATTAAACATATTGAGCTAAGATGCCTGCTTAACAAAGAAATTACATACTCTAGGGACACATGGACTGAAGATAGCCAGGAAAGTGGGAAACATATTGGTTGAGCTCATACACTAGCAGTACTTATTCAGTAGTCAATTTGTCATGAACTGCATCATACATGGAAAATCAGGATTTACTTTGTGTGATTAAAGCATTTACTACAAAAGGTAGTAGGATTATTCGATGCCAGAAACACAGGGGACCATTAGCTCTGTTCAGTTTCCAAGGGCACAACACAATAATTAGCCGGGAAGTCCAGAACTGGCCACTTGCCATGTCCCAGTCATGAAGGTTGTAGGCACAAGGGGTTTAATGGTGTAAAATACTTTCTATGTGCATTGTGTCATGATAATTTCACATAACTTTCAAGGGCCATTTAATGATCCTCCAGTATGAGGCAAATACTGGTGCTTCGTGCAAACCTCAATAGACAGGCAGTATGAGATGGTGGGAAAGTGTACTTCTTGGTCTATGTCATCTATGAACCCTAGAATTGGATGTTAAAATTTTTCTGGAAGGGCTTGTTTAAATAAAAGTGCAATTTAAGAGCATTATGTGCAAGATTGTCTTTTATGAACTTTATAGAGACAGTGGATTTACTGACTTCTTCAATCTTGAACACTTTCTGGCTCCAAAATCCAAACATTCACTTACTAAGGAAAAGACAATATGCCTGTGAAGCTTGTATAGCCTTGGCTCCTGAAGCCTTCTTTTAACCTACGTAAATTTAATGCTTCTAAATTGTGCTCTGAGCTGTAAGTATTCAAGTCAGTAGCACATACGCATGGGCTGTTTCTGTCCTTGATCCAATCTAGAAGGCAGTTTAGGGCAGTGAGTTGTATCCATATTTGTCATACTTACATTTATTCAGTTAATTCCATTGGAGAAAACATTGACTGTATTTAGCCCTACTATTTAAATTTGATCTAGTTGAATAATACTGGATATTATGTGGTTGTATGGTTTCATACTGTAAGGCTATTAAATATAATTTATTAGATTACAAAACAACTACAGCAAACTGATTTGAAGCTTACCATTGTAAAATTAGTGCAATGTTTTCTACAGTGTATTAAATAAGAACATCTCCTTTTTTTACGTGTGAGTCTTATTTTTCTGTTATTTTTGGACCTGGTGCTTATCTTCTCCCCCTCTCAGTTCTTAAAAAAAAAAAAAAAAAAAAAAGAAAAGCATCACAGAGGAAAAGGGAAAATAGATTTAACAACTTTGTCTCTTTTCCTCTATGCAGGTAGTTTGGGACTTTAAACCAGAGACTGTGTCATCAGCTAACCTTCATCTCATTAAGCAAGTTCTCAAAGGATTGCTTTGTTCTACAGAACACATTCTGTTTTCCACCTTCATTAGCAAACTGCTAAATATTTTACTTTGTCACAAGACTGGAATGTATAAACAGATGCACCTTCCTTTCTTCCTCCCCCCGACTGTCCAAAACATCTGATTATCTTCGAGGAAAACTTAGATGGATTTCATCAATTTAATACTGACAATTGCCAGAGAAGTAAGATACAGAGGAAGAAAAAGAGGAAAGGATTTTTTTTAAAGTTAGAGGCTATGTGAATACAAACGCAGCATCTAGAAAAAGAAAAAGCAAGCCAAACTGATAGTTCAGCATGACTGTAGTAGTGCCAGGGATCTGCAAACATTTCTCTGAAGTACCACACAGAAGGTTCCTCATCCCATCCCAGGGGCTGTTGAATGTGCCACCTTGCGCTCTGCCACCTTTCCTTGCAATATGTAACATCTCCCGATAAGTTTCAGTACTTGGGGTAAACAGAAGAGTTACTAGACTTATTTTACATATGAAATGAGATAACAAATTAAAAGCCCAGTCCATATTCTATTTTAAAGTGAAGGGGAGATTTTCCATTTATTTCAGTGGAATATACATCAGGCCTTTTTTAAACTACA
The DNA here is from genome assembly GCA_017639485.1 of Pluvialis apricaria. NCBI lineage: Eukaryota > Metazoa > Chordata > Aves > Charadriiformes > Charadriidae > Pluvialis > Pluvialis apricaria. The sequence continues at coordinate 17,980,639 of CM030007.1, forward strand.
AGGGTTTTCTCCTAATTAAAAGGCAAAATTTTTCTTCATTTCTTGAAAGACAAAATTTAACATATATCATGTGATTAATGCCAAAGTCTGTGTCTGCCAGAAGGGATTCAATGTCTGACAAAGAGCAGTAGTTGATTGAAGGGTAGTTCTTCCTGTTTCAGTACAGTAGTTTACTTCCTAAAGAACACTGTTGCGGTTGGGGGCCCAGTTTCCATTTATCGGACCTTTTTGAAATACAAATTATAAACTGTAATTTTAATAAAGGAGAATGATATTAATGTTCTTAGCAGTTCTCTAGTCAAAATGGGCCTAGCACGATTTTCTGAAGTGCTGACATTTTAGGCATTATCCACTGTCTTTATATTTTATTTGCTTCCTCTGACAATTTATACCTGCGTGAGTGGTTCATAGTACTGTGTACTGAGCAGTATCTTTCAGGTGGAAGTGTTTGTGGTTTGTCTCATAGGCACTTTGAAGTTGGAAAAGACATATTCTGAATCGGCTCCTCTTTGTATGCGGATGATTTTGCTATCACAGTTCAGATTTACAGTATCTAGTTTTGGCCTCCGGCATTCTCAAGGACTGGTGCTAGAATTAGTGTCTTCTGCCATCAGTTCTGCATTGAGATGTAAATTCACGTATTGTGGCTTCTCGAATCTTAAACCAGCATAAATAAAAACCTTCTTTCACAGTTGCTCAAGTGGTAAAGTTCTGTGAGATTGTATTCCAAATAGCTTCTTTCATGTCCTGTGACATTATCCCAGGATGAATTGTCACACACATGCACACATAGAAAATATAGGAAAGATGAAGACAGGATAATACAGTGTAAGAAATAAAAGTGTCTGGCTCCCTTAAAAGAGTATAAAAAAGGCATAAGCTCTGTCTTTATTTTCCAGATCCCTTTAATTGTCTCTCAGGTCACAAATTTTGGAGGGCTACCATTGCAAAATGCAAACAAGCTCTTTTTCTGGTTATTTTACTATACTCGATCATTCTGTGTCTGAAATCACGTCTTTTCTGTGCTTCCCTTGTCCCAGTGCTACCTGATGAGGAGTGGTTAGTGGGTACTGCCTGGAAACAGGAGGTGGAACAGAGCATCAACCCAGACCCGCCAATGTGTGACACTAGGTTTCTCATAGCCTTATGTCCTTCGAATTCACAACACTGACATTATATATGTCTAACTGCACATTTCCCTGCATTTGCAATTAGTGTCCACCACTGTCCATAGATGACATTCGTGACACTTGCTGGAGAGGGTCCAGCAAAGGGCTACAAAGATGATTAGGGGTTTGGAGCATCTCTCTTATGAGGAAAGGCTGAGGGACTTGGGTCGTTTTAGTCAAGGAAAAAGAAGACTCAGGGGGGATCTTGTTAATGCTTATAAATACTTAAAGGGAGGGTGCCAGGTAGATGGGAACAGTCTTTTTTCAGTGGTGCCCAGTGACAGGACTAGAGGTAACGGGCACAAACTTGAACATAGGAAGTTCCATCTTAACATGAGGAGGGACTTCTTTCCTTTGAGGGTGGCAGAGCACTGGCACAGGCTGCCCGGAGAGGTTGTGGAGTCTCCCACACTGGAGACATTCAAAACCTGCCTGGACGCTGCCCTGTACAACTGTTGTAGGTGTCCCTGGTGTGGCAGGGGGATTGGACTAGATGATCTCCAGAGGTCCCTTCCAACCCTGACCACTCTGTGATTCTGTGACACTTAAGAACTGAGAGAAACAAAGCTTTTTCTTTATCCCTCACTTCATGCTTAACTGGAAGGTTTCTTAAGCATCTCCTGGACATCTGAGAAACCGAGGCGTTTCCTGCCCTTTCAGCTCTGGCAGCTCTAGTGTGTAAGCAGCTCGCCCTGACAAAGGGAAGGCTGCATTGGACATTATTGCTCCATAGGGGCTGGAAGGCGTCACTGTGGGTCCCAAGCACAAACACGGTTAACCACAGAAGACGGGGAGAATGAGCCGTGTGGAGTAAATGTTTCTTTTTATTCCTTTATTAAGCAAGCTCTTGGGAAATTCTTTTTGATTGCTTGAGACTGCCACTCGATTCAAGAATGCCCACTGCGCCTTTTATTATCAGGTTCATTTTAACTAGCATTTTACTTCAACAATACTCCAAATGCTTTATTATCTATTTTTATTAAGCATTACAATGAGAAGGTAACACTGATTATGCCTCTCCCATGCACTACAGATTGGCTTGGCCTCGTGCATTTTAATGTGCTCATTCTGCTGGCTCTCCTGCGGTGGCTGCGGCTTCGTGAGCGAGGGCAGCTGGGGCTCAGAGCTTTTTCTTGTATTTGCAGATTGATCAGCGTTGTTACCGAAAGCTGGAGTGATGGTGGTTGTAAAAAGGAGACAGGCACTGAGGAGATCAATATCTAAGTAGAAGTAAAGTTTATTAAGTCTTAGATTACCATCCTAACAACCTTCTCAGCAGGGGATTCAAAACATTATGGCCTGAGAATTAAAAAAAACTCATGGGTAGACTCTCCACTTGTGACCTCCGTGGTAAAACACCCTTTTACTTCAGGGAGAACCTGCCCTGCAGTCACATCACGTCCCCTTATTCTATCAGTTTCAAAGCAATAAAAAAAAAAAATAGAAAAAAGTTTCAATGAATGTGTTGGCAGTTGAAATAGTTTTCTGAAGAATCGGTTTTGACAGGTTTTATCTTCCAATGCTTTATCTTTTTTGCTCTTCATTGATTATCTGCAGTTCTTCAAGAGATTTGGGGATTTTCTGGCTGCAGCCTAGTCAGACTCATCTGGGAGCTGCAGGGAAAAGGATCACAGTTCTGTCTGCAAAGGCCGTACTCATGTCTCTGTGCCTGTAATGCAGTTCAGAGGAGGGGAAATTTTCTAAAATCTCTGTGAACAGGAAAATACCCATTCTGTGAAAATGAAAAGAAAGCATGTATGACGCAGGCTGCACTGCTTGCCATACTAGCAGTAGGTGTCAAACTTTCTTCATCTCACTTTTGTATAAATAAAAATGCTGCTTTCATGACTGCAAGATTGTCATTTCTCAAAGTGGTCACAAGAGGGTTTTTTGCTTTTGCTTCTGCATTTTCTCTAGCTGTTAATGCAGTTTCTTTTTCCCAAGTAAACTCTCATATATGCTTGGTAAATTTAGAAGAATAACTTCAAAAAGCCTTGTGATCAGAATTGAGCGAATAAGATGATAACTTGCCACCATATTGCTCAATGTTCTTCAGTGCATGTGGCTGGATCCAGTTTTTGCAGTAAATCATACCTTTAGTTTGTCAGGTTCAGGCTTCATTTGCATGTACTGTCTGAAACTTTGCCTCTCGAAAGATTTAAAGGCAAAACCCTTTTGGATGTGTGAGGTAGATACACAGCTTTCATAATTTTTTTCAGCAGTATCTTCATATTTTATATATATGGTATACCTGATAGGCCTTCATGTTAAACTTGTGCCTTTGAATACAAAGCCTTCATATCAATAAGAGTCTATTTGCCTCCTCCCTGTCCTTTTCCTTAGTTTATACCATTCTTGTCATCTGCTGAGTGATGTCAGTGTTTCAGTGCCATATACTCAGTTCAGTATTTATCATATCCAATTTGGCATGGCCTCTTTGCATATAATATGATTGATGCCATTTTATCATGGCATCTCATTTCATTTTGTATATTCAATTTATCACGTCATTTGCTTTTAATCATATTTTGCACTCCATTCTAATACATTCTGGGTCTGTTTGGCTGCTCTTTGAAAGCTAACTTTGAGTATATTTTGTTTCAAAACATTGTATGCTATACGATGGCTCACATGTAGCACTTTCATCTTTCTTTAAAAAATTCAACATAAAGCAACGTATTTTAAAAGCCAGGCTCTTGGCTTCCCTTTGGCTGTGACACTTTCAGCCTAGTCTCAGTGTAGACACCTACTGAATTTGAGTAGACAATATGACGTAAGAAACTAAAAAAATATTTCATACTCTAACACCAGACATTTTCTTAGGGTATTTTAGGAAGGAACAGAGTAGGAGCCTGTGAGTCTGACTCTGAAAGACTGTGTTGGGGAGGGATAGCACTGCTGGGAATGTAATGGGATGTGATGGTCCATAGTAAGGGAAGAGTTATGGCTCCTTTTGGCTTCTGCTCACATCATGGAGGACAGTGTCTTCTCACCTGTGAGCAGCATAGAAAAGCAAGAAGAAATTTTCATGTGCAATGTGGAGTTTGTTGCTGGCACATTAGCACATGAGCTAAATGTTTCTTCTCATTGCTTCTTCTGTAATGAGTGTCAGCGTTCAGCTGCCCACGGGAGCCCTTTGGTTATTCCTGAATCGTTTTGGTATTTCCTATCACAGAAATCCTAACACAGATGCAGTTGCTCAGGTACCTGGAATTATCACCTGAAGTCATCCAGCACTGCCCCTGCTTCATCAGAGACCGCTAGCAGAACAGTCCTTGTTGTCATGGGAGTCATGCCTTAAAAAGCACTCAACGTATGGCAGCTTACACTGTTATTCAAATAAGTTTAGCACTGAAAAGCTCCAGATGAGTTGGATCCAAGCCACAAAAGGTTTAACCTCTCATTTAGTTACTCAGATAACACTTGCTGATGTATACTAAAGTGCTTTCCCTAGAAACTTTGGACATCTGCTATTCTTGGTGGAAGCACCTTGACTAGGACATCTGGTGCCCAGAATTTGTTGGCCTTTGGACACAGAGTGAAACTGACCTGTTTATTCATTTTTTTTTCCAAAGTTGGGTTTATCGGGAAAAATGTTGTACTAAAGATAAATTTCCATAATATTTTTAGGCAAAAATCTGGAACAAAAATTTTCTTGAATTATGGTGAAGTCTCACCTGAGATGCAATAGAGCAGCAGAACTGAGAAGAAGAAAAATGAGTCTGAATAACAGGAAAATACGATCTATCAAGCTATGGAGTAACCTGCCAGGAAAATGTTAGTCTTGGTACCTCCATTATGGAAATCAGATTTGACAAATAATCATTAGAACTATACTGTGTAGATCAATCCTTTTCTGGCCTTGGGGGATGTGGCAAACCTCAGACGATGTGTACTGCTAGGGGTTTATAAGCAAGTTCTATTTTTAGTTCTGTTTTATTGCTTTCCTGAGTTTCTAAATTAGCACAATAGATGTTAGGAGAGTTGAATATTGTTGGTGTTTGGTAATTTTTTTCAACCTCTTTCATTTGGTGGACATTTTGTATTGAGGTGGGAAGCAGTAATATTATTTTACGTTAATACAGTGCTTTCTGAATCAAAGCACATTACAAGCTCTACACAGGCATGCATCACAGTTCCCTCCCACTGAGACACAGCAGCCTCCAGCACCGATGTGGGAAGCTACGTACAAAGCTTCTGCTCTAATATGCAGCACAGCAATAAGACACAGAAAAAAAGCTGTCTGCAGCCTGTGTCAATAGGACAGTTCACAGCTATTGTCACAGTCTTGTGTCTGGGTGCCACCACCTCAGAGTTTAAAGGGACACTTATGTATCTTCAGTCCTTAAGATACACTCATTACTGTGGTACATGCTAACCTATTTCTCTGTTCTGTAACTCAATACTCTACTTTGTCAGCTTATATGTAATTTAGGTTTTTTTTTTTTTACAACTTAAGTTATTGAAAGACCAATAGAGTCAACAGATGGTAACAAGAACCTTGCAGGAAGCTCAGATCATTGCTCTGCAATATTAGACTTTTTAAAGGGGAAGGGAAGCATCTGGATGAAAAATGGCTTTTCCCACAGAGGTCAAAACCAATTCTGATAAACAGCATATAGGTACTGGATTTTGAAAATACTTGTTCATAAAGAAACATGTAGTTAGGGTAAGATTTCAGTGAAAGGGCTCCATTAGGACCTTGCGCAGCTATGGAGCGGGGTAGTCGTGGTGGAGGAAAGGGGTCTGTCTCAAAAGCCAAAGGAAACTGGAGGGACTTTCAGCATGGCAAAAATAGGGTAGGATAGATGCCCCCTCTAGTGGATTTAGGATTTTACTATAGAGGAGAGGAAATCTGTCCTCTAAGGGCACAATACAGAGACAACAGGAGTGCTTTGTACATTAAGAAGGGAAAAAGATGTCTGTGAAAGAAGGATGCAGTTCTAGGACTTACCTGAATTATACAGAAAGAGCGAGCATATTGCGGTTGAATTGTCTTCTCTTTGGTTACAAAAGAATGAAAAATAAACCCCCAAGCCCCCAGACTGTGTCTCCTCTGTAACTCAGGTGTTGTCCTGAAATGTTTAGCAGCATGGGGATGAAATAATTTGGAAGCTTCTTGGAAATATTTCATCCGTTGCAGGGTTAGAAAGACTGCCAGAAGCCCTGAATGCCACTTCTTTGTTCTGCTATTGAGAGAGATGTTAGCAACTCACCTTTCCAGCAGCTTCCCTTCCTCTCAGGCTGAAAGGATAACTGCATTAAATAGCCTACTGCTGCCTCTGTAGAAATCCCCTATTAGCCAGATTCTTTCTGGGTAACCTTGCATTCAACCGAAAAGCTGGCGGATAGGAATCATCATCCTGCATCTGCTTCCTCTTATGTGTTTGCTGAGGTGCTGGGGCATGTAGGAGCATTGTCACACACAGGAAAAGGCTAAACTGGGCACTGGACAAGTCAGTCTGTAGAGACATAACAGTCATAAGCTTTTCCTACAGCTTTCCCAAAAGATGGGGAAGCAACTGTCAGCAGCTGAGAACAAAATCCTTCAGTCTTTAACCCACCCTCAAGTACTTGTCTTATCATCTAGCTTCATCCTTGTCAGTCTCCATTTGGGCCTCACCCTCCTTTCCCCACTGTGCTGGTTTTGGCTGAAGTAGAGTTAATTTTCTTCACAGTAGCTGGTATGGGGCTGTTTTGGATTTGTGCTGGAAACAGTGTTGATAACACAGGGGTGTTTTAGTTATTGCTGAGCAGTGTTTACACAGAGTCAAGGCATTTTCTGCTCCTCACACAGCCCCGCCAGCGAGCAGTCTGGGGGTGCACAAGAAGCGGGGAGGAGACACAACCAGGACAGCTGACCCCAACTGACCAAAGGGCTATTCCATGCCATGTCATGTCATGCTCAGCATCTAAAGCTGTGGGGAAGAAGGAGGAAGGGGGGGATGTTCAGAGTGATGGCATTTTTCTTCCCAAGTAGCCATTACACATGATGGAGCCCTGCTTTCCTGGGGATGGCTGAACACGTGCCTGCCCATGGGAAGCAGGGAAAGAATTCCTTGGTTTGCTTTGCTTCTGTACGTGGCTTTTGCTTTACTTATCAAACTGTCTTTATCTCAACCCATGAGTTTTCTCACTTTTACTCTTCTGATTCTCTCTCCCACCCATGGTCAGGGGGGGTTGAGACGGGGGGCAAGTGAGTGAATGGCTGTCTGGTGCTTAGTTGCCAGCTGGGGTTAAACCACCACACCCAGCTATTTCTGGCTTTCAGTCCCATCATTCTAATTTTCACAGATCCTCTATCTCAGCAGTTCCTCCTTCTAGTGTCACAGTCTTCCAGTGTTTTTGTCCATCCACCTTTAATATCCTTTTGTTGTCTCTTAAGTTTTTAAACCAAAAATCCGGTCACCAGCTCTTGTCTTCTTGTTAGGCTATCCCACTTCTTCCTCCACTTCCCAGGTGCCCATTTCTTTGCTTAGGCATTCTCCATTTAATTCTCCCCAATGCCACAAAACCATGACCAGTTTTCTCCCTAACACCGCCTCCCCTATAGATATTGCTAAGCTTTCTGCTGCATATACTCCATTTATACAAAATTTCTGAAGATTTTAACAACCAACTCTAGGTAGCATCAACCAAGCAGATATATACTGCAGGTTTTGAAAGCTGCAAAGTGTGGCCAAATGTGGGAAGACATTGAAAGCTACAAAGATGATCGAGGGCTACAAAGATGATCAAGGGAATGGAGCATCTCTTTTATGAGGAAAGGCTGAGAGACCTGGGTCTGTTTAGCCTGGAAAAGAGAAGACTGAATGGGGATCTCATCAATGCTTATAAGTATCTAAAGGGCAGTTGTCAAGACGATGGGGCCAGACTCTTTTCAGTGGTGCCCAGCAACAGGACAAGGGGAAAAGGACACAAACTGGAACACAGGAAATTCCATCTGAACATGAGGAGGAACTTCTTTCCTTTGAGGGTGGCAGAGCAGTGGCACAGGCTGCCCAGAGAGGTGGTGGAGTCCCCTTCTCTGGAGATATTCAAAACCCACCTGGACACCGTTCTGTGCAACTGCTGTAGGTGTCCCTGCTGTGGCGGGGGGGTTGGACTAGATGATCTCCAGAGGTCCCTTCCAACCCTGACCACTCTGTGATTCTGTGACACAATCCTGTGCAACCTGCTGTAGGTGAATCTGCTTTGGCAGGGGGGTTGGACTACATGATCTCCGAAAGGCTCTTCCAACCGCTACCATTCTGTGATTCTGTGATTCTGTGATTGGCAACACTTAGCTGAATAAGGCACCTCTTCTTCAAAGCACAAGGTTAAGAGACAATTTCAAAGCAAAGATTACCTTAGTTGTTTTAGTAGAGGCTGACATGAGATTTCTGCCTTACCTTCTTCTCAAAAAATATATTTCTGGCAATTTCAGACAAACTTCAATGTCAGGCAGAAGCTTCTTTCAAAATTTCAGTTCCAGTAACTGAAAAGTTTCAAAACTCAATGCACTGGAAAATGTAGCAAGAATGTGATGTGAAGAGTTAGATGCATAGGAGCAGCATCTCTGAACAGTAGCTATTATTCCAGGCTACTTAATCTTACAGGACAGGAAAATGTGAACACTCCTGCTGATATTTGTAACATTTTACACTAAGTCATGCAATATCACACAAACCATCATGCAAGCCACTTCCACTCCATGCAGTTTGGCAAATTTGTTTAGTGTGTTTTTTCCTGAAATCTGGGTTGTGAGACTATGAGGTCAGGGACTGGTCCATGGAACTGTAGAGTTTTTACTATGTTTTAAAAAAAACTAAACAAACACAAAAAAAATCTTGATTATAAAGGTTGATGTATCTTCATGGTTTAAAAAATGTTTACTGGTCTGCTAGTTTACTGACCAGCTTCTATTCTTGCATTTTGGTAAACGCATTTTATTTTACAGTATGTTTTTCTGATATTTTTGCTGTATTTAACCCGTCACTTACACTTACCACTAATGTAAACACTAGATGCAATTTCATGTTGAATGTGGTTTTGATTGATCCCAGATAATCAATCACTTATGGGCTGGTTAGTGTTCTTTCTCTTTTATTTTATTTAGGGATGAGTTTATCACTTGTCGTGGTTTAGGCCAAATCGGCCACTGGGGACATAGGGGACCCCAGATGGGACCGACAGATGCTTCCCTCTACCCCTCTTCAAAGAGAGAGGCAGAGGAGGAAAAAGAGACTTACGAGTTTAAAAGGATCTAAACTACTTTAATAAAGTAATAATAAAATAAAAGGAAATAATGAGAAATATACAAAACCGTTTCAAGCTCCCAAGATGACAATCATGACACCGGCTGGCACTGGGGTAGTCCCAGGCTGGACTCAGTGACAGACGGGAACTGGATTCCGGATCTGGATTCAGGATTGGGACCAAAGGCAGGTGAACAGACAGAGTCCTCCTCAGACATCAGCCATTGAAGGAAGAGGGCTGACCCTTTGATCCCTCAGGTTTTATACCGAGCATGAGGCAGATGGGATGGAATACCCTGTTGGTCAGTTTTGGGTCACCTGTCCTGTCCGCTCCTCCCCGCAGGTGGGACCCTGTTATGCTTTTCCGCTTCCGACCCTCCAATGTGGCAAATAACACAGCCGGTTGGCCGTGGGTGTTAGAACAATAAGTGTAAGCAAGAGCCTCCCTGCATACCATGTCTGGACATCAGCTATAAACATCGGTCTTATCACTCTGAGAGAGTGAACATTGTCTGCACAATATGCTGTTAATTTCAGTAGTTAAAAGAGGCCCAGCTAAGAAGCGAAGCTACTGAACAAAATTGGTCCTGTTTTACCTCAAACCAGGACATCACTCTAACACAGACAAAACAGTTCAGGACAGAGAGGTAAAGAGTGAGTTTGAAATCTGGACTATTTTAAAGGCCACCATTCCCCACCCTCCCTATCTTCCATGGAGGGTGGGCAGAAAGCAGATTGAGGGATCAGCACATGTCCATGGAGGCAGCTGGAGAGAGCAGTAGCGGAGACCGTTTGGTATCGCACATCTTCTCAAAGTTCTCCCCTTAACCATCTTGGCTCAGTAGGCCCCCATCTTCTGGCTACAGATCAGTGGTTTTGCATGATCTCACTCCTCTTCTTCATCCCCGGTCACATGTGAACTAACCAGCTCCCACCAGCTACACTAAGCAATGACCATTTTCCATGGGTATTACACCAAACCCCACATCCTAAGATTTAAGGATCGTTAATTTTGAAAACTGTGGATCAGATCCTTCAGCCCATCTGTTAACCTTCCAAATGATGACATAAATTTAGAGGTTCTTCAGCTTTGCAGGACTCCGCTTCAACTATCTGTCACCAAGGCTGAACGCTATTGACCCTTGAGTACTTTGTCTCGCTGTGCAGAGGATGGGAAGGATCAGGAATCCAAGACCTGTGCTCTCAGAAGCTGCCAAGCAGGAAGGTTCTGCAAGGTATTGTACAGAAATGCCAAGGGCAGCAGATCTGCAGTGATTATCTTAACGATGGGCTCTGTTATCCAATTATCCTTCAGCTCAAAAGGGAATTAATTCCTCAAATTTCTAAGTTTTTTCTCACAGGCAGAACAAAATATGAATTATATCTGTCTGGACTCCCACACAATGAGCCACATTGCCCCAGACTCATGACAGAACACCATTAAGTTGCCAATTAGATGAAACAAATGAAAATATTTTTATGTGGTTACTCTGACCCTCCTCAGACAGGATATCGGATGCAGCTGGCTAACTCCACAATAACCATGAGTCCCAAAGAACAAATCCAAAACAGATGTCCCACATCAGCCTATCCCCCCTCAGTAGGCGTCTAACAAGACCCAAACCCTGGTCAGCTGCTGTCCCCAGCCCAGCTTTGCTCACAGGTTCAGACACAGAGCTCTGCTTGCACTCCCAACTGCCTCCACTAGTGCCCTGCTAACCTGGATCCCCCTTTTGGCCAAGCTGAGGCTTAGTGCAGGGTCCAACAAGGCAGAGCTGAGAGAATCCAACTCTTTCTAACTCTTTTCCAGCCATGCCATGTGTGAATTACAGACTCTTCTGCTCTTGTCTTTCCATGTCAGCTAGAAGATATTTCAACTAGTACTCCGCATCCCCTACTGCACTTCAACAAATTGGGTCCCAGGTAAAGGGGAAGAAGGGTGGAAAAAGGGAGATGTGTGGGTTTTTTTAACTGAATAAAGCTTCTGCAGAAGGACTAGAGTGAGTAGGCTTTGAGGAAAAAAAGAGGAAATTTCTCTAGAGCCCACTTCACAGCCAAACCTTTCTTTTCTAAAACCAAGTTTGCTGTCTCCTGAGAGACGCTTTTTCTACGCTAGCTACTCAGTCAAGCTTTTGTGCTAGCAATGGCTTCCAAGCACACTTTTTGAGGCATCAGAATAAACTCTTTTCATGGCTGTAGCAGAGTTGTTGTTTAACGGAGTCTCTTTAGAGACTCGAGAGCAGGCAGCTGCTGCATGCTAAAAGCAGCTTACAGCTGCTGGGGATGAACAGAGAAGTACAAGTCCCAGGGAAGAGACTCAAAGAGAAACCTGTCACAGACTCGGGGGTATTGTTGTCAGTGTGTCTCACCATTTTCAGGTGGAAGATATTTCCTCCCTTGGCAATGGAAAGCCCAGAAACAGAAGCGGTCATACTCGTGATGCTCTGCTATATGGAACTATGGATACTATTCACAGGTTTTATGTCAAATGAATCTGCAGTGGCAAGTAAGAATTTCAGGTGCTGGCAGGCAAAGTCTGTAAACATCTTGTCAAATAACTCACAGCAGAAATGCTGCTCTTCAGAGGGGCAACCATGGCCCCATTAAGGGATCTTGCCTCGTGCAAGCATTTGAAGACACCTTTTTCTTTCTGGAAAATTTTCTCATTAGGAGCTCGATTCTGAGTCAAAGGAAGGTTTCCTTGATTCTCCACACAGGATCAGGAAATGTTTGCTGTCTCTCATCAGCATAGTACAAGTAGTTTTATCCCTATTTATTCAGTATTATTCTCTGTTGCATGGGGGAGGTAGAGAGGTGCACTGATTTCTTCAGAGTCCTTAAATACTTCCCAAAACTCTACGAAAACTACTGAACAGGAATGTTAGCCTATTATTGCTCTTTATATTGAAACTTCACACAGTTTAGAGATGTATGAAGACATATATAGTTATATATATGTGTACAAAGGACATTTCAATTTCTGCTCCCAAATCCATCATTTTTACTCTCCTTACTTAATGATAATGAGATTCTGTTCAGGATTGCTGGAGCAGGAAGCTTGGAAAATTCAGGATCTAATTTCATTGTGTATACAAGCTGTGTGGAAAACCAAAACAAAACAACCCCCCCCCAAAATAATTAAGGATATTTTATAATTTTTCAACCTTTTTTTCTCAGAAAACATTCTGTAAGTATAAAACTGAGCTGATGTCTCCTGCTGCCTTTCTAATTATCTGCCTAGCCATGGAGTTGCTCTACCATTGCTCTGCTCAGATGAAAATATTCTCTGCAGCCACCTGTTTGCTCTTTTTTAAGCATACTACGTCTAAGGAAGAACCACAGTACCCAGGGTTAGACAATGCAGGACATAGTTATCTCCCTCACCTCCGTGGCCAGTGTTGTTCCCCTTTTCCAGGGGGAAAAGCCTAGTCTCATGATTTGGTTAATTTGACCTTAGTCACTTTAAATAGCTCAGTCTCTAATGACTGAGTCATGGCCTATTGCCACTACCAACCACTGTGCTTAGTGAGGAGTACCAAAACCGTGAGAGAAGAGTCTTTTTCCTGAGACCCAAAAATGAGCCCCAAATGTGAATGGGTTTCTCTTAACTCTCACAAGCCATCACATCAGCAGCAGGAGAAGAGGAAGGTCTTCACACAGCCCTGTCTCACTTTTCTCCAGGCACACTTGCTTTGTGCACCGAACCCACATCAGCTCTTTGCCATGGAAAACTTGGGTGAAATTGCTTCCAAATGCCCAACATTGATGGACACCCTTCATGGATAAGGTGTTGAGAGCCCTCAACTCCACTAGGCTTCAGTACTCTGCACAACCTACCTTTAAGATTTGTTGAGTTTCAGTAGTACAAGTGGGGATGGCACTGTATGTCCATGGTCCACCCTGTGGAGAAAAAGCTCCACTTCCTTGAGGCGTTTAGTAGGATTTCTTATTGTTAATAGTGGCCCCTTTTACAAACGCTTGTGCTCTGGTATAAACACCACAGCGTGCAGCTATGCTTTTAACACTTTTTATTAAAGACTTTAGATAATATCAACTTTCTTCCTACTGTATAAGTTTCTATAAGTTTTTAATGAGGAATTTAGACAAAATGCTTTCCTATCAAAAATCTTGCTTTGTCTAAAGCAGCAGTGGAAATACCATGAGAATAAAGTAACTTCTACAACTTCACACCCAGACTGTCATGTTATCTAGTCTTCACAAGGCTAAATTAGGAGAACTCTGTAGCAACCTGGGGGTGTTGGCATGAATAAATGGATGTAGGGGTTCATATATTGCTCATCCTGGCTGATCCCTAAGCATTGTCATATTTGAAGCCATCCCAGACTTGCAAGGTCTTCTTTTAATGAACAAAACTCAGAGTCTTTCCTCAGACCTCAGGGATATTTTCACAAATTCTTGAACTGGGATAATCAATGCCCAAGGGATTGCTCCAGGAAAGATCTTTTCTTCCAAGATGCTCTGTGAAATAGGGGAGCATGTCCTTTGCTAATAGCCATTACAAAACTTGGCACAATGTCACCTCTCTGTGACATGAGCTGTTCAGGCTGGTGTGGGGGAGAACTGAAGTTATAAAGCATGGGAAGAGCTCAAGTCTGTGAGCTCCTTAATCATCAGACTGGTCTTCATAAATTTCATATATGTCTACGTATATGATCTACTTTCCTTTTGTATATATTTTCTGTCTTTTCAACTGTTTGCCTCTCCACACCATGCATGCCAACATAATGCTAGCTTTCAGCTACGTTATTATGTGTAATGTTCAGCCCATGGAAGACTTTGTTAATTGAAACCAAAATCCAGTCTAGGGCAATAGCTGCAATATATATTCTCTTCTCCATTTCTCTGCAGTTGGGAGCAAACTAACATGACTATCTTAGGGTAAGAGAAGAAAATGCATAGCGGAGTTTCCCTAAAATGCTTGGCTAGTTTTGTTTCCTCCTCCTCTCCTGTGACAAGTGTTGGTTATTGCCTCTTCCCTGCCCTTGCGCACAGAATCCCACAGCAGGCCACAATGGGAGCCGGAGCTGTGCCTGCCTCCTGGGTAGCCTTGTTTCACCAACCCAAGCATGCATAAACACATGAGAAGTAACAAAAGCTTCTTCACTGGATAGAAAAACTAGTACATTTTGGAGCTTGTGGAGGCTTTACAGATAAGGTCTGACAGGACACCAAAAATGGCATGATTTGTCAAAGCTGACAATACTCAAGGACTCCCTGAATTCATGGACTGTATTTGTGTCAGGCCTTATAAACACAGTCCAAGAAGATGGCAACACCTTCGGCCCTGAGTTCTTATCTGAAAGCCAGCTATAAAATGACCTGTGAATTTTCTGGGGGTTTATTTTGGTTTCAAAACTGATTGCATTTTCACACAAGTAGCAGCTGCTGGTATCTTCATGCTATGTGACAGTTTCAGCTTTCTCTTCTCTTCTCTGGTAAAAAACAAGCCTTAGCCTTTCAAGGTAACAGATGAAAGTTTAAAATGAGTGTACTCAGAAGTTGAATAAAATGTTAGATTATTTATTTACTCTTCAGGCTTGTCAAACTGTAAGCATGCATTGTTGAGCTTCAGCTTTTCCCCAAGATTTTCATTCAGTTTCTGAACTTTTCCAAGCCAGCTTCTCTGTGCTGAAGCTGTGAATGCTGTATCAAAATTTACACCACCTTTGAAAATAATTGTAGGGGAATATTTCATCCTTGTACAGATTCTGTTCCAGGGCTTAGTAGAAATGCTGGCTTTGAAACAGAAAAGGGAAATAGCTACCTTTCTGGAAAAAGCTTAATTTTACCCCAAAGGATAGTGCTAGGAGAAATGAGAAACTTGTAGGGATATTTAAGCTACCAAAGAGCCTTATTAGCCTTTCAAATTCTGCAGACAGAAGAGGGTTTTTTGTTGCTGTTGATATTCCTTTGGAGAAAAAAAGGGCACACAGAAAATGAAGAGTAAACACCTAGCTTCTCTATACTGGAGGTAAAAATGAACTCTTCAATCCTTTCATCAAAGAGCTCTGACTCCACATTTCAAGGAAATCAGCCTTGCACACTAGCAATTACCCTGAAAGCAACACAGTGACATTTTTCTTCTAGCATTTACAGTCATCTACTACCATGTAGTACCTACAGTATGCGGCTAGATTCGCACATTATCAAGCAGTACAAGCATAAGTATGGCATCTGCCATGCTAACACATTTGTCTGTGCTTTCAGACATTCAGATAATATCTTTTCTTATGAGATCTGCTCATGGACTAAATATGGGAGTGTTCTTTCATTGTTACTGCCCAAATGCTTGAAGTCAAGCATCTTCTGGACCAAACATCAGTTCTTACACATCTTGTGCCCTAACAAAAGCCATAGCAGTCATTCATGGGATCTGCAGTGTAAGGCTAAAAAAGCTAAGATTAAGCTTAAAGAAACAACTAAAATGTGTTCCACATTAGTTTCTTTCTCTTATGTCAGGTATTAAAGTTCTGAGAAGTACTGCCAAATTCTGTGACCATTTAAAAACAGGAATATAGCAAGCATTGCACCAGAAAATTACCTAAGATTGGGTGCAAAACCCAAATGACATCTAATTTTGAATGAAAGAAAAGGATTAAGACAGTTTCCACCTCCAATTCCGCTTTCAAGTAAAATTGCAGCTAAAAAATCTCATGAGATTTAATAATAGTGGAAACTGCGACAGTAACTGCTCTCACAGTTTGATTTCATAAGAACTACTCACTAAATTGTGTTGTTGTTGACAAGCCCAAACTTCAGCAGTACTGTTCCAGAAGTTAATGAAACACTAATATCAGTAAGATGTCTAATCATTGCCCCAGTTCTTATATTTGTTTCTTTCGCTTCCCAGTCCCATTGCCTTTCTTTTCTGTAGGAGATCAGAGTGTGCTTTGTTGCTCAGCACTATAGACCCTTCAGCATTTCTGGGCAAGAAGGACCTCAGTGGTTTTATGTGTCCATATTAGCACAATGTGGTGCAGGGAGCGCTGCCCCTCAGCAGCCCCTGCTCACTGCCTGGAAGCCCTCAGTGACCTACATGTTAATGGTATTGTGTTGCAGGATGGTGCTGTGTGATCATCTCAGTGCACGCTGTGTTCTGCAGCCCTCCACACCCTACTGCACGCTGTCATCAATATTCAGGGCAGAATCTTGCCACTGCTAAGCCTCTGAAAAAAATGTGCTGAACCACAGAAGTTATAAGTTATTTTCCTTAGCATGAACTAATTATAGCCAAAATACGGCATATTTCATGACCTTCATTCTAAAACTGGCACTATGTCACTTCTTTTTAAAGGCAGCTCTGACAAGTTGGGGAGATAACTAAACTTTCTTGGTGTCATTGACCATGATTGCCTACAACACTGCCTTGTGGCCAGATGTGCCCAGGTGTTTCTGGTTATCATTATGCGTGCCAGATCAGCTCCTTCCCAGACAGGCAGTGGGATCACAGTTCTTCCTTTCAGCAGTCATAGATATTGGGAAAAAAGAGAAGACGACATTAGAAAAGAAACAACTATTTGCAACTGTTCTCCTAGCCTGTTTTTCCTCTGAGACCTCAAAAGGCTGAAGCTCAGCTCAACTCCTGGTGGTGAGTGACCAGCTCAGTGTTAACAGCTTATTTAGGACTTTTCTTTGTAGGGCATATTCTTCTTCAGGATCTAACATAACTTCAAAGGCTTGAACTCATCTCGTCTAACTTCAGACACCTAAAACACAGCCATATGGCCCAATGTGGTTTTTTGAGATTCACAGAATCACAGAGAGGCTAAGGTGGGAGAGGACCTCTGGAGATCATCTAGTCCAACTCTCTGTTCAAACATGGTCACCTACTGCAGGTTGCTCAGGCAATTTGACAGGTTTCAAATGTCTTCAAGGAGTGAGTCTCTGATTCTCTCTGTAATCTATAGTAAGTGACAGGAATTTCCACAGATAGATTCCCCTAAATCGGAGATGAATCCCACTGAAAGACTAGGAAGAAGAGGTTCTGCATCTTGACAAGACACCCTCAGGAAGCTGAGGAGACAAAGTCTGGGGTCCTCCTCTTCTGACCCAGACTTTAACTTTTGGAAAGTTTGTCACTGGACTTGCTACGTAACAGGGCAAAGCAAAACTAATTATTCCCATAGTGACCAACTGTTTCTTGGCTAGTGAGAGGGTCTACTGGTTCTTTGCCCAAGAAGAACTTGAATTAGGCTATTGAACAAGAATGGTGGATTTTGTTTATTTCTGAAAGTGAAAAGTAAATAGTTTCATACAGGGTAGAAAGGCAGTAAGAGAAGAAAATGAAAGAATAATTGTTGATGTTGTTTTGACAATAAGCGACACTAGCAATCTCAGAGTTAATCTCCAGTCAACCAGTGAGGGAGAAACATCTTTCCAACTCTTTATCTCAACTTGCGAGAGCTGCTCATTCCTGCATCCCACTCTGCTGACCTCTCTATCTAAGATGACCTCTATCACATCTCCCCCCTCCCACTCTTCCAATCTCATTTCAAATCTATTTAGCCATGCTTCTGCCTAGTTACTCCAGTCTGTTTCCATTATCTGTAACTACACTCCTTCTGCCACGCTCTAAGCTGCTTGCCTGAAAGGCAGACTAAAGAAATGGGTAGCTTCGTTAGGGTCACCAAGCACTTCTCATCATAATTAGCCAATCTATTAAATGAATGTTGATGAATACATCTATACACTGAACAGCCCACAAAAGGCTTTGTAGAGAAAGTACCTTCTTTCAACACAATGATAATAAATGGCATTTCTATCAGGCATGCTTTAGAGTCACATTCGTCCAGGCTACTCCATGTGTCACAGTTAGTGAAAGTGGTATTTGTTCTTGCTTTTTTCCGCATTGTTCCTGCTTTCAACCTATTGCAAAAAAATCCCCATCACATTCTCTTTTCTTTTCATTTGTATATTGATTGCTATTCTGTTATTTGACATTTTTTACCATGCAGTTATTGGCACTACATGTCTGCTAGCACAGGCTGAAAGCAGCTTCCCCTTGTACGTTTCTTTGTGGGGCTGACAGATATCCCCACACTTATCTAAAATTTTACTCTCAATCTGGAGCAATGAAAATTCTTGAACAAAAATATACTTTGTTCCTGAATTTGATCACTGTTAGCCTTATGAAAGTTATTCAGAAATTTTTGCAGTCTCCTGCTCTTACCGATTTTATCTGGACTTGGCATATGAGTTAGGAGGTGAAATAATTTAGCCATGCAGACAGTTTACTGATTTTAGTGTCTGTCCTAGTTGGTGTGCAGGAATAGCATATGTAAGAGAACCATCAGAAGTTTTGAACATAATATGCATTCACCTGTTTTTCCAGACAGAAGGCTCACCACAGTGTCTTCCAGCCTGGAGAATGAATAAACAGAACATCATGCAGAAATGAAAAAGACAATGTCCAGTAAAGAATGTCCTGAGGGCTAACAGCAGCTGCACTGGCCTTGATTGCAAGTGACGTGCTGCAGCATGCTTAGAAAGAAAACTAACATGTCCTGTGATAACTGGGAGAACTTAAGCTCACTGAAAATTATTTTCAAGAATGACTTTTATATATTGCATCCCTGATTTAAGACTATTTGCGATTAATTATCTATAGTATAGCTCCCACTGCATTTGCTTGCTTAGTACTGCTGACAATTGTGTTCAAATTGGGCAGCTGGAAAGTGAGACTGCTTTTTCTCTGTTCCAACTTCAACATCTAAGTTAGCCATCTTAGTCAGAAAAGGCTACTCCAGGTAAAAGATAGGTACCTACAAGACAATGGCTGAACAAGTTAATATGCATATGATTAACTGCTCTCTTGAATTGCTTGTTTCTCTCCATAAACTATGATGGTAGTGTTGGAGCCACATCAACACCAATAAACTGAATGGGGCTAGAACATGGGCTTGAGCACTGACCTGCTATCATCCATGTGGCTTAATTATTATTACACTACCTGAAATGACCTTTATATGTTGATGGAAAGGAGAGAGAGAATACTGACTGATACGAAATGGAAAGGGATAGGGAAAGAAGACATCAGACACAACGGTACGGTAACATAATTTTAGTAAGTGTGTAAGGAGATGGCTACAAGGTTTTCTTTTCTTTGAAGGCCTCAAGCATTTCTATAGAATGAATAAAAATATAATAAAATAATTTTTTAAAAGAGACATTTGAAACTTTACCTATCTCCCAGTATCTGAAGACATTTACACTGAATAGTCTGGAGTTTTTATCTGCATATTTATTGATAGTTTTTCATGGTTGGTGGAAAAGGTAATCTATGATTTCAGTGAATGTGGCTCAAAGATTAGATGACATCTATGAGTTTGTTACATTTGAACCCTGTACCTAGCTCTTGTTGCCCTTGAAATGGTGATTAGCACAGTTCTGAAAGTCTTACCTTGATTAGACTGGAAGAAACTAGGACTTCTTCTGACACAAAGGAAATGCATTCGAGTTTTGTCCTTAGAAGATAATCTGAAAAGAAAAGTTGTATGTTTTGTTGTTTGTCTTTTAAAGAGCAGAAAACACTCTAGCTTCCTGAGTTCTTATATGTGGTTTAGTGCCTTGCCTGCCACATCTCTGCTGTTTCGTAAAAATAATTTCAAATGGCAGTTGGACCCAACCTTTGATTAGAGCTGCCTCCTTCAGAGATGTCTCACTCTCCTCTCCTAGTACTGCCAATATGTTACCCAGTTGCCCATGCCATTTGCCAGAGAATTAGTGAGCATGGTTAAGGAAAGACAGAGCTCAACTTATCTCTTCTTTAAGTAGATATTTGAAAAGGGGTAGGAGATAGCTTGTGTCCTAGAAGTGCAAGTTCCTCTCTACAAACTGTGCAAAAAGCTTATAGTGTTGTCAAACATGCCAGCATCTCTGTTGCAGGCACTGAAAGTTAAATGAGCTGAATTCCAGCATGACTGATTTGTGGTGCTGCTATCACTAGCTGTGAACAGGCTTCCAGATAGTTTTCCTTGAAATGTTCTTCTTATGCCAAGGTCAGGATCTTTATTACATTCGGCTGATACTCTAAATTAATTTTACTCCTGGTAGAGTTGTGCATACAAAGATAACACAACAGCTCAGTGTTTGTTGCCAGCTGTCTCCAAGCTACACTGATTTGATTTTTTTGCCTCCGTTTGGAGGTGCCTGTGAAGTCTGGAGCTGTCTAGATTTGACACTAATTCTAGCACTTGAGACATTCCTGCCTGTGAAGTCAAAGTAGATGGTGTTTATAATTTGTCACTGTCTTTCTGAAGATGGATTCTCATAAACGTTTGCTGGTAGTCTTGGAAATCATCAGATATATACAACTAGAATAAAAGGAGAGGAGAAATCAGGCTTGTATCACACAGCATTATGACCTCAATCTAAAATAAAAGCAAACTATAAAGAAGGGATGGACCTGGTTCCAAGTATTTCTGAGCAAGAACTGTGCTCTTTTAGCATTACTATGAGATTGAATCATCATTATAAAAGATATGGTCCTTTTATTGTGGTAGGCAGACAGGATCTAATGGGGCATCAAGGACTGTCTGTGCTTGACACTGTACAAGTATGTACAAAAACTGATGCAGAAGACTAGGCTGTCTGTCACTTAACATACTTTAGATGTAATTGTGCTGAAATGTAAGAGAGCATCATAGCATTTTAAATATGATTACTTTACTAGGTTGCCTCACGACATTTTTCAGGTATGTTTGAGAAGGTATTATCCCCTATTTGGTTAGCTGGCCAGCTAGTCTTGCTGCACCTGAATGTTGCTTCTTACTGTGACCTTTGAAAAACTGCAATCAGTGCTGTAATTGGAGATGATCAGTTGGCGGAGAACAAGAGAAGCGCTGGTGAAGTGCTAGAGGGTTTAAGGTCAAAGAGAGTAACCATTTTTTTCAAAAAGTGAAAAGAAAGGAAATACAAGAATCTATAGGCCAATTAATGAAGAAATTAATTGATACATACAGAGAGAAAAAGAGCCTGAATACTTGGCACTAGCCATTAAGCAGTACTATATAAAACTGCTATCATTTTTATTCAGCTAACAACTCTACTTGGTGATGGGAACATAGTGACAATTTCCATTACATGTGAAAGGTCAATAATAGGCATCAAGGGCCAAATTCCACAGTGCTTTGAACTATATTTGCCATTAGTCTTTTTGTTCCTGCAACAGGGGTAAATTTTGTATAAATTTCTTTCATTATTCTAGACTTCATTAAGATGAAACACGGTTTTGGTAAGAATAATACAGTGGGACATTTAGAATTAATTGCGACTTTTTAGAGTTACTGCTTTAACAAACTGCTAGGTGTCTTTTTGAAGCTGACAGAGAGTAAAGGCCATTTGGCTCCTCAGTCGTGCAAGGTGGCTTATAAACAAAGCCTTTGTATTGGGGTTGGTAGACTGAGTTTCAGAGAAGCCTTGCAGGGGGTTCCCCAGAAGACAACCTCACATTCAGCAGTGTTTATAGCTGTCTGAAACCACCATGGAAAGAAAAAAAAGGAAAGAAAGAAGAAAGTGTTAATTGATTATGATACTGAAAGAAATAGGAAATATTTTAAAAGACGTTGAACTAGGGGATCAAATATGTTAGAAAACTGGGACCTAGTCTTACTTTCTCCAGGAATCTAAGAGGCCCAGGGCAATACTGAGGATAAATGTACTGAAATTTTGTCTTTCCCAGTTGTCAAGTTGCGGTCATAAAACTGCAGCCAAAAGATGCAATTTAATGAGCTCATGGGAGAAAAAATAACCCTTATCTTAATTTTTGATTTAGACACTCTCCCACCTCCCCCCATTCCTTTCTGGATAGGATTCAAGTTTCTGACTCACTTTGTTATCTGTGGCACAGTAACTATCATGAGAATGTCTTTTTGGGGCTTGATATCATCAGGAACATTGATGTGACGTTTGGTTTTTTTCAGACCGTACTATCTACTGTTATGAACAGCCTTGTGACTGCCTTTTATGTCTTTAGATTTTCTTTCAGTTTGCTTGTTTTTTCTTTCAAATAGGAAATATTCCTTCAACTGATATAATAATAGCTTCTTCAGATAAGTAAGAGCACCAGCCTGCCCTGGTGCCTGGGGTTATTCCTCCACAGGTGCAGTTCTTGACATTTCTCTTTGTTGAACTTTGTGAGGACTCACATCTTCAGGAACATGGTTGTCTAGCTAACAGATGCAGCAGCTTGTACACAACAGGGTGTAGATGTGTCCCAACAACTGCTTAGGAGAGCAAGTAGCTGCTGAACAACAGTGGACATGCCAAAGGGCATGGTCCACAGCACAAAGTGGAGCAACTATCCCTGGAGCATCAGGGCCATCAACTGAGCAGGAGCTCCAGAGGGAGGATATGGCCACCCAAGACTCAGGCTGCAGGGAGTCTCCGGTGCTCCTGGGGCAGGGAATAAAGGTGTCCTACCTATTGGAAGAGTGTTCTGGTTGAGGAGCAGAGATGCCAGCTGAAGGAGTTGCCAGAGGAGGTGAGCAGGCTTTGTCATATTCAGGAGGATTAATGGGATATGCACAAAGACCCTTCAGAGGCAAGAGACTGAACCTGCATCAGGTAAAAGGAGGGACAGCCAGAGGCTGTAATGGATTGAGGGGTGGACGATAGAGATCAAGGAGGCTGGAGACATGAGGCTTGGCAACAGAGGAAAGCTCCTACTCCATCCGCAGGCTGGTGAGGAGAGGCTCAGTGCCCTGGAAAGTGACAGGGGGCACAAGCTCCACCATAAGAGGCTTCAGATTTGATCAAGCTTGAACCAAGCATCTACACTAAGAAGTGACAAGTGAGAGCGGTTGGAGATTCTCCTTTGTGGAGGACAGAAACATTCACCTACCATCCAGGTATGCTATCATAGGACATTTATTTCTTTTTGGGTGTCCACATCTGGGGTGTTATGAAGAGACTGACAATTTATCCAGCCCTCATCCTATTGCTCCTTGGTGATCATCCATGTGGGGATCAATGGTACTTCCAGAGGAGACCCTGAGCATAGCAACTAAAGGTCAAGGCCCCAAGGGTGCAGGTGAAAGGTATGGGCGCCCATGTTGTATCTTCTTGATCCTGCTGCTGAAGGAGCCGGCACATCCAGCAAGATATGAACTGGCTCTTTGGCTGTTGTCAGGGGAATCACTCTGGCTCTTATGACCACAAGACCTTTTTGAAAAACATAAACTGCTGAGGAGAGGTGGGATCCACCTGAAAGAGTGAGGCAAAAGCATCCTTGCTAACAGTCTGGCCAAACTTGTGAGGAGGCCTTTCAGCTGTGTTTGCTGGGGGATGATGATAACAGCCTTCAGTTAAGCGAGGGAAGGGAGATCAGAGTTGGTGAGTACATGGGGAAGGGTGATGGGAGCAGGAGAGCCCTGAGGAGTATAAAGCAGGTCAAAAAGGGACCCTCCTCACACGCTCAGACACAAATGCGCAGAGCCAGGGAAACAAGAGAGGAGGAACTAGAGTCTGAGGACTCAACACAAAACTACCACAACACTGGGATAACTGAGCTGTGGTGGGGTATGTTGCCTAGATACCTAGATACCTATATACTTTGAGATGTCTAGAAAGTCATGGCATTGCAAATAGATATAACCCCAGCACTGCTCCCTCCCAGTGGCATGGCTTTACTGCTTCATCAGTGAAACCATGAGCTCCCTACTGGTTCTGCAGGCTCTGTAATTCTTAAATTTGTGGGCAAATAAGGTCAGTGTTGTTGGTTAATCAGTGTGTTAAATGCAATTTAAGTATAAAAGATCAGGAGACATGGGTGAGGGTTGCTTAGTTTGTGAATTCCAGACTGGCTAAGAAGAAAAATTAAGGACCTATTTTTTTTCAGATCAACCTAATACAGCAAAATCTCAGGGCAGGCAGGGGAACAGGACTTTGGATGGAAGAAATTTAGAGAAAACAGGCAGCAGTGATGTCTCAGTCATCTAAGCAGTCTAGAGGCTGTGTTTACAGACTACCCAGTTAGAATAAGGTATCTGTATTTCACTAAGGTGAGTTTTATGCACCTAGTATCTGTTTTAAGACCCGGTAGCACAGGTCACAGCATCCTATCATTCAGATGGCTCTTTCCCATGTGTGACCAAAGCAAGCTGGTCATGCTGGTCGTGTTTTTTGTGCAAGATGTTATTCCCAAAAGGAGCTGTGGGTTTCTTGAACATAGAAATAAAAAGATGTTCTCATAAGCAGAAGGCTATATGCTAAAGGCCATGTCATGTCCTCTTCCTTGGCTCTCCAATGCAAAGCCAGACAAATCTCGTGAAACAACACAATGTGTTTCTAGGGTTTTTAGAGTTGAGGAATGTGACTGCTATCAGTGCAGCCACAAACAGAATGTACACAAGCCCTGGGAACATCTTGGAGAACAGAATTTATCAAGGGAACACAGAAGTCATAACAAGTCCCACAGGAGCACCAGTCAACATTAAAATGTTCGTGTTGTGACTGGCTAGTGCTGATGATGGAGTTTAAGCTTTTGCTTATCCATCCAAAGAGTCGCAGACCTTTTAAACTAAATCAGTCTCCATATATGCCACAGGAAGATTATTTCTGTGGTGATACTGATGTGTGTTTCAGAGAAGATCCTTGAATTACCACAAAATTAGATATGGTCTGAGATTCTTTGGTGCAGAAAACAATTTTCTTCCTTTAAATTGCTTTTTTAACTTACCATTCTTTCCTGGAATGCTGTCCATTGTAAACTCATAGTTCCTGTGTAAAACCATGTAAGCTCTGTTCACTTGAAAATGATATGGAAAATGACTCAGATTATTTGTCCCTTCGTGGCACATACCTTTCACGGGATGATGCTAAGTAGGAAAAAACTGATAGAGTCTTCTTCTGCCCTATCTGGATCCTATTAAACTTTCTGTGAAATGACTAGAAAGATTTCCATCACCTTTCACTGCACCTGGACTCATACAAGAGCTGTGAGGGAGGTGGACTGCTCTCAGACTTGTTCTGCTGTTCTCATAGCAAATGCAAAGCCAGATTTCTGTGAGTGCTCTACATACTGTGCAGAGTCTGTGAACTTCTTTCAGTCCATTGCTATTTATAATAGCTGATGATTATACTTCATTTTTTACCCTGATGGTCCCAAAGGACATTGCAAACATCTGGTTGAAAAGCAATCCCTGGATCAGTGACTGTTGCAATCCAGCTGCTACCAAACTAAGGCATGACAACTGTTTAGCACTCGGAAGGAAGGGAAAACTATGGCATCTTTAATCCTCAGACCACTATTACTACTGCTATCTCCAGTACATTTTTCAGGATTTCCAGTACATTTCCCAGGATTTTAGGCATCAGACAGCTCAGCGGGAGGAGTAGTTCTGAAAAACAAAATGTCCAAAAATCATAGGAGAATGACTGCTGTGCATCAAGAACCTGAAATAAGGCACCCGCCTATGGGCAGGCATTTCATCACTGGTCGTCTCTTCACCTGGGACATTCTAGAGAGAAAGAAGAGATCCTGAAGTATGCACTCAGGTGGACCTGCCCCTCCTTTTTGGGGTGGCCTTCTGTCCACCAATGAATTCTCTGATCTTTTACGTGACTTAGAATTTTATCCAGTAACTCCTGTATTCAGCTTAGAGTCTTTGGTTGAGTCCTTGCTTTTTGAAAGCTGTCCTGTATTGCTTTCAAGCCTTCCAGTAATGAAAAACACTCGACGGTGGCTGATTCCTTGTCCCAATAATTTATTATACGGCCTTTTAAAATGCACAGGTCATTCTTGCACTTAATTTGGTTAATGTCTTCTTTCAGCCATGAGCACAATGAATACACATTTTTCAGACACGAAGCTTATGTGCATAAATCTGCTCCAATAATGAACTTTTGATATCTGGTTTGCTTTATCAAGGGAAGAGATTATAAATCTGGTAGGCCTTTTTCTGCTTGGAGTCCTGGTGTTAAATGATGTAAAACACTTTGAAAAAGAGGATCTTTCCTAGCTAATGTGATTTCCTAGATTGACACATGTCCATGACTAAAGTTCCTCCCTTTCCTGACATATTTCAATGTATTTACAGCATCTTTGGCTATGACTATACAAGCAAACTGAAGAGAGTCTAGCCTTGGGCTCAAGCACTTCATATGACCATATGCAGTGTTAAATCTTTAGCACTCTCCCTTGCATGGGTTGGGCCTAAGCAAACTAATTTTCCCCCACAATAAACTGGAGGATCCTGATATTTCAGAAATCTGAAGCATGAGGCGAAGTCCTCAGTGTATGTTTGTTTTGAAAGTCACTGAGATGCACTGGATGAGGCCAGCCTAGCTGGCTGTATGGTGTTAGCTGTGTGGGTGCAAGACCTGCTTAATGCAGAGGGCAGGCAATGCCTTGTTTTATTCACATAGTGTAAACACAGCTTTTATGAAAGCCTAAGTAGTCATTATGGCACACTACTATAGGGGTGTAGTAATAAAACAGTATTAGGCTTGTTCAGAAGGAAGTGAAGGCCCTTGACACCTTCCCCAGAGTGCATGAGTACTTTCATCCCATCTAGAACTGCTGGGGAACACCTGGCTGGAGCTGTTGGATGGCTGCTTGAGAGCTGTAGATGCACAGATTATTTTTCTGCTGAATGAGCAGTTGTTGTGTGCCTCCAGGGCAGGTCAAGTTCCCTGCTTGTGCCCAGAGCGCTCCAAGCTTCCATCCAGCTGGGAAATCCCAGCTGCCTGTGGAGTAGCCATAGGGGCACGTGGAATTGTTATGGTCTTTGATGTGTGGTGACAGGATCAGTCAAAACATCTGTTGAGTTTCAGTGCTATGTTTTATATACAACACCCTACTCATCTGTTTGCAGGAGACATATCCACAGAGGTATGTAGGTACTTCACCATTTTTAGAAGCTGAACTCCCCCACTTTCACAGGGAATAGGTACCTAAATGCTTTTGTAGCGTGACTAAAGAGTCCTAGAGGGAGAGTGGCTATTTTTAAAAAAAACCTCTTCCTACTGTCTCTTTGTCCTTTCTTCCCTTATTTCTATTGCATTCTTCTTACACACAGCAACATTATTTTTGTCTGAATTTGAATGAGTATGTATGTTATGTTACTATTGTATAATATTACTGCTATAGAGATTAATTTGGCACATAAAATTGCTCCCTACATACCGTAATGAAAATATAGCGTATTTTAGAATTCATCTGAGTCAGATTTAATTTCTTGACAAGTTGTAGATTTAAAAAAAGTAATTTCATAAAAATTAAACATAGTGCTTATTCAATCATCTGTTGCAACCATCTGCTGCTGATATATTAGTTTGATTTATCATCCTTAGCCTGACAGGGTCCGATCCTGTCCCCAAGGAAGTCAATGGCAATTTTATTATTCTCTTCACTCAAAGCAGGATACAAACTTCATTCAACTTAGGGTGAATTATAATGTAATCTTCTTCCTCTACTCTGCAGCTAAGAGTTTAAAGTTTCTGTACCGATGGTATTGTGATATTGTAATTTTTTCCAAGCTCTATTTAAACATAACATTCCCATCATGAGCATTTTCGCAATCTCCTGTAGGTTAATGATATTTTAAAATTCACAAGAAAAAGTAGCACTTTTAAGTACAAACGTATTTTGAAGGGTACTGAGTTACAGTCAATGACCTCTTTCAGCTGTCATTTATTTGGTACATCAGCCACCAGGTTCCTTAATTTTTTCTTCTCAGATGAATGTTTTTCTCAAAGAGGTATAGTTGGTTTACATTTATGCAGTTTCCCACAAGTATATTATCTTTTGTATTCTTATATTATATAAAGCAACTACATATTATACAGTAATTGGAGTTTATAGTTACTACCTTAAAAATGTATTACAACGTCTACTTAAACTGCACTATTTTCCTTAAATCTTGTTATTGCCGGCTGCACGCTATAATTAGAAATAAAACCCTTGTGTTTGCAAGTGCACCCTATCCAGATATTTCAGTTGAGATGCTTCAAGATTAGCTGCTGATTTTTGTAATAAAACAGACGCAGGATATTTTCTATTCAAATATTTAAAAAATACTTATTCATAAGCACATACCCTAAAAAGAATGCAATACTACTTCAACTGTCCATTTATATGTATGGAATCCAGCCATATTAGACATACACATACCTGCCTCAACAGATGTTATACTTAAATGCCTATATAAATATTTTTATTTTGACAGCCATAGATCATATTTTTCCATGAACTACAAATACTAGATGCTTCATACCTTCAGAGACAGCTTTTTGGGGATCTAACTTGAAAGAGGGCATGTTCAATCACAAATAAAGTCTCAGCCATGAATACTAAACAGCTGCAGGAGCCTGACCATTCCTAGAAATGCTTATGGAAGTGAGCAGGGTCAACAGTGAACGAGCAATACTGTTAACTCCCATGCAAATTTCAAAGCACTGGGCCTAGATGAAATCAAAGCTAAGTATAAAAAATGAACACATTAAAGTATCAATCCACCCCTTATGATATTAAAAATTACTCAGTCTTCAATATGTCACACCTTCCTACAGTGGGAAAAATGATTTTGACAGCTGTGTATAAATTAATGGTTATTCAAGTAGTTATGGTAATGTACACACAAAAATTGGCTGTGGCGTATGCTCTGGGCCACAGTCTAAGGGTACGTGACTAAAGATGCTGCTATCTCCAGTGAAATTCTGCATGTTAGCCCTAGTCCAAGTTATACTAATAACTGTGCATTAAGTGGTTATGACCAAATTATGGATCTCATCTTGAATGGCAGGAGCTGAGCACAGCAGGTTGCATTTAGTATTTGTAAAGTCCTTGGAAAGAAGGTATCCTACAACAGAGAAGATGCATCTGAGTCACCATGAGAAGAGATGTTATCAAACAGTGTGATTCAGGGATCTCATGGAACCTGTTCAGTAACTGCGTTTATAGCGCTTAGACAGACATTCAGTCTTCACTTCCAACTGCCTGACCTCTCCCTGGGCAAACTGTATGTGTAAGTGAAATAGTTACAATGAAGTGTTTCTATTCCAAAGAAAAACTAAATGGAAATAAAAATGTTTATGATCCCTGACTCTGTTGATAAATCCTGACAAGGGTCACTGGGCGAGGGAAGGAACTGTTTTTTCATTCTGTACAAGTCCTTGATCCCATGTTCTCTCCTTCGCAAAAATGATATTTTTATTTACTTTTCCAAGCAAGAAGTTTAAAATAAATGAGTTAGTTGGAATAAAACCCTGCCTGTTCCTCCTACTTAGGAAGCTACTTCTCTCCACTGAGTATAAAAAGAAGACTGACGATCAGAAGTCTGTCACCCCTAAAGGTGAGGCATCTACACCTCCACAGAGTGTGAAATTAAAGTGTGACACTCACTGTCGTAGGTTGCTGGAGATGTTACCTGTTCAATTAGGTTGGAAAAAGTTACTAGAGGCATTATTGGGACAAAATATACTTTAAAGTTCATTAATACAAAGACACAAATTTTGGTTCAGGAAGCCTCTAACCTGAAATGTGTTGGAAACTGGGAATGCATACAAGGGTAGGTATGACTTCTTGCATTCCCCAGCTCTGCATTTTTCCTTGAGCACAAATTTCTGCCCCCTTGGAGCATGTTTCTGAGAATAGAGAGGAGAAGAAGGTGACAGGATCAGCATGGGTTTGCCACGATAAATCTTGTCTGACCAACCTGATTGTCTTCTACAATAACACGGCTGGATTTGTGAAGAAGGAGAGAGAAGGGGATATCATTTGCCTCGACTTTGGCAAGATTTTTGGTACTGTCTCCCACAATGTCCTAGTATCCATGTTTGGACACCACAATCAGGCTGAGTGGGTAACCAGATGGGTAAGAAACTGGATAGGCAACCTGACCAAAAGAAAAATGCACACTGCAACAAAAGCTAGAGAAAAAAATAGGCCTCTTTCTTCAGGTCTTTCTTCTTTTTATTTTCCTATTCAGAGACCAAGTTGGTGGAGGCTGGAGCAGTTACTCTCTGAGGAAAGGGTGGGGGAGTTGGACTTGCATAGCTTGGAGCAGAGATGGATTTGAGGTGAACCTAACAGCAGCCACCAGTGCCTATGTGGAGGTCATCAAGGATACGTAACTGGGCTCATCACAGCTGTGCGGGGTGGGAGGACAAGGGACAACGACCATTAACTGAAGCAGGAGAGGTTCACCTTCAATATAAGGAGAAACTTTTTCCCCAAGAGGACAGTCAGGCAGAGGCACAGGTTTTGCACTCTTTGTTCTTGGAGATTTTTCAGGCCCCAACTGGATGAAGCCCTGAGCAGCCCAGTCTGACCTCAGAGCTGACCCTCCTGTGAGCAGGAGGTTGGACCAGAGACCTCCTGAGGTCCCTTCCAGCCTGAATTATCCTGTGATTCTGTGGTCCTGTCATCCTATGACTCTCCATTTCTTGAGATAAAGAGCAAGGTCAAAAAGGATCTTTTGTCTGACCCAACATCATCATTCCACTATTCTTCACTCATAGATGATGAAGTAATGAACAATTAAGCATGAAGGTAGTTTTCTGAAAGTAATTTATTCTCCTTGTTGGTTCCCCAATCCATGTATTTTATTCCACAGAGTGCTACCAAAATGAATAAAAATATAATGCGGAAATGTATTTTGTGTCAATCAGTTAGCTAGGAAGTCTCAAACTAAAAGTACATTCTTATGGCATGGTTTTCTCATGCATCCTGTGAGGTGCTTGCTATTTACCCTAATAAACACTGTTGATTAAAATTCTCATAGAATATTAAGAATATTTTAAATTTATCTCAAGAAAATAATTATACACATTTCTTCCAAACAGGTACCTAGGAAAGTTTTACCTGAATAAAATGTCTAATGATTATGGTGCCAATAACAGCCTGAGATGTAGATTTAAGCAACACACTCTTCTTCTGACATCTTTAATCAGAAGTTTTAAACTTTTTCAAGATCCCTTTACTCCCACTTTGGGGAAAAAAAAAAAAAGAAAAATCCTTCAAGATTAATAGAGTCACTGGCCTGCTGCTTGAATAAAAATTGTAATTAGAATTTAGCAATTGTGAACGAAGAAGGACAGAAAGAATTGAAGCCTCAAATTGCTATTTCAAATGTCAGGAAAGGCTGAGTGAATCTGAACTTTGGACACATTATGTATGTGAGACCTGGGGGTTGTTTAATCTAGACAGTGGGAGCTATAATCTGTTCTAATGTAAGTGGATGCAACTTCATTTCCATAAATGAAGACAGAGCTGTACTTAGCCCTGTATCCCAATCACCTTCTATATTATAGGCTATGTTAGATTAATGTGCTGCTTTTTATTTCCTATTTTCTCTTTGATCTTTGGCAAGTACTTCACCTTTATAGGTGGCATTCATTTCACCTCATTTTGTCTTTTAAAAGTTAAATATCTATCATGAACTACACTCGTATAGACAACGAAGATTCTAACTTGAGAAATTGTTTTTTTCCTCCTGCAAAAGCACGCAACTCACCCACTGGGATTGTTAACCCTTGGGGAGCAGCAAGGACTCAAGCTGTGACAGTGTGCCCCACTACCAACCTGACCTTTATCTCCTGTAACCTGGCCCAAGCGATAACCACCCATGGTGGTCTTCATGGGAGCATCTAGTCATGATGGCTGCATATGGCTCAATGTGCTTTTGGGGAGACAGGTTGCAACACAATCACCAAGGGCTAACTTGAGCAATGCACCCACCTAACCATAATATCAGTACTGTGGTTAATATGCAAATATGACTATAGGTCAATAGTCTTACCCCCATAAATACTGAACAGCCCAAGAACCCTTTGAGCTCTCCTACACGGCAGCAGGCTGCACGCCAGGATCTCCCCTTGAGTGGGGTCATCTTTCAAGGTTACTTCTTGAGATTAAGAGATTCCTTGCCATCATAGATCCTCAGTAAGTGGTTTATAGCATGCTAAACTTTGAAATTTTAGCTAAGTGATATAAAGGATTGATTTGCACATATATAATTCTTTAGACATAAACTGTTGACTAAGTCTGGGACTAGGATTGGATCCAGACGCACCTAGGCTCCTCTCTGAGAAGGAGTTTAGAAAGCAAGGGAGTCCTTTCTGAACTTCGACTCAGGGTCCCCCTGACAGTTCTGTCTGACCCTGTCCTCCATGCAGTAAATAACCAAGTGTGTCTTGCCATCAAATCTTGTTAAACCACTGTTGCATTTAGTATCAAACTTTGTTAAATCCCTGTTTTATATCAATAAATATATCACTGCTTCTCTCTCTGAGTGAAGTACATCACTCCATCTGCAACACAAACAAACCACCACGGACCCTCTGGTCTGACCTCCTTCCACCAGACACTGGCACTATAGGTTCCCAGGTGACCTGGCGTCGCTGCCAGCTGTTTGCCACACTGATGTTCCAGTTCTCAGTACAATGCTGGTACCACTGACAATTAAATCAGTTTCCAGCTTCTTCCGTCTCTCAGCCCACAGGAGATATTTTAACAGCTTTCTCACTGGCTTGTCACATGGATTCTGCTGCCCTTAGTGCCCAGACTCCAGCTTTTGCTTTCCAAAAGTGTTATCTCACTCCATACACTTTTAGGAATAGTTAGGCTTAGACTTCAAAACACTCA
This sequence comes from Pluvialis apricaria, assembly GCA_017639485.1. Taxonomy (NCBI): domain Eukaryota; kingdom Metazoa; phylum Chordata; class Aves; order Charadriiformes; family Charadriidae; genus Pluvialis; species Pluvialis apricaria. The sequence continues at coordinate 18,013,650 of CM030007.1, forward strand.
GAACCTTTCTCCCCTTTAGCATAAAATCACAGAATCATAGAATAGTTTGGGTTGGAAGGGACATTTAAAAGTCATCTAGTCCAACCCCTCTGCAATGAGCAGGGACATCTTCAGCTAGATCAGGTTGCTCAGAACCCCATCCAACCTGACCTGGAATGTTTCCAGGGATGGGGCATCTACCACCTCTCTGGGCAACCTGTTCCAGTGCTTCACCACCCTCATTGTAAAAAATTTCTTCCTTTTATCTATTCTGAATCTACCCTCTTTTAGTTTAAAAACATTACCCCTTGTCCTGTCACACCAGGCCCTACTAAAAAGTCTGTCCCCCTCTTTCTTATAAGACCCCTTTATATATACTATTCCTAATTTAATAGGAAAACATCTCTCAAACACATCAAAGCTCTCACAGAATAAACACCTATCAGGCCTCATCATTGGACCTTCAGATTTATCTGCCTTTCTCTGTGTCAGACATCAACAAAGGAGACACAAATTCATGTCCTCCTTTCCTTGCTGAGAGCCTGAGGGTCCAGAATGGAAGGCAAAGAAATACTGGGGACAATCTGTTGGGGGTCTGTTACAAAGGGCCTGATGTAAAGGATGAAGTGGATGAAGCTTTTCCAAAAACCACTTGGAGAAGTTTCCCAGTTGCAGGCTTTGGTCCTCAGGGTGGATTTCAACAATAAAGGTATCTACAGGGAGGGCAACACAGCGTTGTGGAAGCAATGCAGGATGTTGCTATGCTTTTCATGAGGCAAATGCCAGAGGGGGCAGTCAGGGGCAATGTTCTACTTTGACCACTGCTCATAAGCAAGGAAGAACTGTTGAGCAGTGTGGTCACAGAGAGACATTTGGGCTGCAGTGACCATGGTATGATTGAGTTCAGGATGCAGAGGAAAGCTGTGAAGATAAGTAGCAGAGGTAGGACTCTGACTTCCTTAAAACAAACCTTGGCTTGTTTAAGCCTTCGTTAGACAGAATCCCTTGGGAAGCTGCCATCAGAGGAATGGTGCCCAGAAGAGCTGGCTGATTTAAAATAAATAAATAATACCTTACTGAGAGAGCAGGAGCAACCCAGAAAATTTGGCAAAAGACCTTTTTTGTGAAGTAAAATAATAATAAAAAAAAAAGTATGAGAATTGCAAAACAGGACAGCTAGAAAAATAACTTAGTAAAGGATGACATAGAGATGGTTGAGATATCTGACACCTTTTTTGTGTAAGTCTTCACAGCCAAAATCTGTTTCCAGACACCGCGTGCATAAGCACTTTTTGAGTGACAATTTGGTGACTGTGAGACGACATCTGGGGTAATGTGCCCAAGAAAGACACAAACATACTGGAGTCAGTCCTGCAGAGGCCATCAAGGTGATCAAGGCACCGAAGACCATGATATATAAGGAGAGGCTGAAAGAAGTGGATTTGTTCAGCCTTAAGAAGAGAAGGGTCTGATTCATGTCTTCAACTACCTGATGGGAAGGTGCAGAGAAGGCTCCTCAGCATGAAGGTGGAGACACAGTAGAAACAGGTTGTGACGAGAAAATCCAGTTAGGTACAAGGGGAAAAAAATCTTTACAATGGGGGTGGTCAAACACTGTCACAGGTTTCCCAGGCAGGCTGTGGAGTTTCCATCCTCAGAAACATTTAGAACTTAATATAATAAGATATAATATACTTCAGGTATAATATAGAAGCTAAATAAGTGTGCACTGGACAAACAGGCTCTTGGGTGTGTTGAAAATCATCTGGACTACTGGGTTGAATAGTAATACGTCTGGTAGTTGTCGATGGCACAATATTCAGACAATAACTGATATCCTAGAGAAATGTAGTAACACCACTGAAATCTGGGTTGGAAGGGACATAGATGTGGTTCCTACCAGCCACTTTGAAGCAGAAGCCACTTCGAAGCAGAAGCCACTTCACCAGGGTTAGTCGGTGCGTGAGATACCCCAAGGCCATCAGATACTCCAAGGTCATCATTTCACTGAAAATCACTGCATTTTTGCATTATCAAAACATTTGACCAGGCTAAGAGACATTGGTATTTCTCTGAGGAAAGTGTAGCATTTTTCCTCTTGCACTGTGGTGCAATCACACAGCAATGCAGTTATTAATGTCACAAACCTTCCTCTGAGTCAGAGACTGCCTTTTTCTTCATGTTTGTACAATAGCTAGCAACATCAGATGCCAGCCTGTTTGCATCTGTGAAACATCACAGTTGTGTGCTACATATATGTACCATACCATGATTACAATGTCAAACAGTTCTCCCTCCAAAGCTTTTTTTAGCTATGTTGCAAGCATTTTGTTTCCTTTCATCTTATTTTAGTGATTTACAGATTTAGAAGTATGAAAAATCAGATACATACAATGATTTTTTAAAATATTTTCCAGTAAAAGATATTTTAAGATATAAAAAATGCAGTGTACCATTAGGCTATTACCCTTTGTGCATTAGAATTTGCTCTTTTTAAGTGTACTTTCACACTGATTGAAGTTAATGATTGAATCTTCTGCTTTAATTACATGTGTCAGAAGTAATTTATCAACAGAGAAGTAATTAATCTGTGCTTTAATAAGCAATATCTCATATGATCTGTAAAAGAATTTTCAATCTGCTTTTCTGGCCCTTGGAAATCCCAAGGATATTTCAAATGAGATTAAGTGAGAACCATATTTTCTTAAGTTATTCACGACCAGTTGTTTTTAGCTGTAGCTTATTAAAAGAAACGTGGTAGGATATTACAAAATTTTGATAAAACTCAGACATAGATTTCATTCCTCAAAACACAAAAAAATGTGTTTTAAACCTCTGAATACCCAGCTATTCACAGAGTTTTCAGCAGAGCAATTTCACATGCAAAATCATAAACAGCACTGGTACTATCGTCACCTTTGTTCATGGAAGTGAAATAAGACAGGCATCTCTTAAATTCTGAGAAGACTATTCCAAGCTATAGGTTGGTCTGATTCATTAATAATGTTAATGATAACACTGCATTGAAGATGTCACTCATAAGGCATTCAATGAAAGCCAATAAAATGACAAAATTTAGCATAATTACAGCTTTGTTAACCAACAACAAATAGGGCTTTTATATTGTAAAAGACCAATAAATTAAGGGTTGCTATAACACACATATGCCTTTAAAATAGAATGGTATCCTGCTAGGAAATTCAATAGAGCTGGCTAATAACTAACTGCAATGAATAAATCAGGGATAATGAGCAATACTCATTCTGTTGCACAGCTCTGCAAAACAGAAAATGCATCTTAGAACAGAGGCCTACTTCTTTGCTTAAATATTTCAGTGTTACCTTAAAATAAAACCTTAGATTTGACTGAAGCAGTATTCTGACAAAGCATTTCTAACACTGGACAAAACTATAGAACATCATTTTATACCATGTGCTTGCAAAAAGCACTTGCAAAACATGCCTTCCTTGCATTTTCTTGTCAAAATGTGACATTGAAATTTAAAGGGCACCCTTTAAAGGGCACTAGACATCTATGAAAAAAAGATGATGATGGATAACATCAGTTTGGACATGAAGATTTCAATTTTTTTGTTTTGGAGCTAATCAGACAATGCAATCGCCATTGTTCTAATATTCTCTTAATTGAGCATACTGAGCTCTGTGCATAGTTTTTATGGTGCAGTAATCATTATTTTTTTCTGAGTGCTCAGATGGCCACCAATTTATTTATAAAAGCTTACATGACCACTAAAGATTTCATGAAGCTTAGCATGGACAATTGTTTACACTGAGAGAAGGCTGGAAGTAATTGACTATTTTTCATGCACTAGTCTCATCTTTATAAAAAGCCAGTCACCAATCATAAGCAGTAATTCTATGCAATTCAAAGAGCAAATCAGAGTCAGCAGGTAGCAAGTAGTCACGATGCAGCATTTAAAAAAAAAAAAAGAAAAAAGCCTTCCATAGGCTGAATTTTGTGAAAAATATGCCGTCACAAAAAACAAACAAACAAACAAACAAACAAAACCCCAAAACAAAACCCCAGGTTGAGTTGGTTTGGGTTTTTTTTAGTGAATAATTCAATCATCAGTATCTAAAATGTGAGTACTCCAGCCCTACCACTAAAATGAATCTAATCTCTATGACCCTCCCAGATTTCAAAAGGGTAATTCTACCGAAGCTGAAGAAAGCATATGTATCAGATACATATATAAATGTACAGATATGAATGTGGATATGGATATTCTCCTTATGAGGAGTGTTAAAGATGGCCACAAAAATTCACTTAATGGCAAATATTTGGGAAGAAAATTAGCAAATCTTTAACAGTAGATGGAAGGAAAACGTTGTTTGTTCATCAGACATAATGCGATAATAGTTGCTTCATTTCATCTTTTTCTAGCCAACCTGAATTCTTTGTGCAGAGGCTGCGGGTTCACTGGCATAGCACCACCCAGTTACGGTTTTCCTTTGTTACAGTGAAAGAGGGGATCCCTCAGTTCTACCCAGGCACAGAGCTCGCTCTCCCTGCTGCCTTCGCTCACCTCCTCTGGCAAATCTCAACATGAGAACTATTCTTTTAATAGTTCTCACACTCTATTTCACCTGCTCTGTTTTATGCATATTATGTTTTCAGACACCTGCTATATTATATTTAGTTTTTTACTCGTCTATACATGTCCGGTTCTTTCAATGCTGTTTATATCTTGCCTTTAAACTTGTGTCTGTTCTATATCAGCAAATTACTTGGGCATCATTCAGTGTTATTACTATGATATCATTGTTTAGTGCAATTAGCTTTGCAACTGCTACCAATTTATTCTTCCCGTCCTCAGTACCAAAAACTACTACAATAAAAATAAACCCCAAACAGTTCTAGCAAACATCTAACTTTTTTTTTTTCTTCTTGCTGTTAGTGCATTTTGAACTGATATCACTAAGGCGAATAAACAAATGTGGTACAGCAAATACCCCAGTATTTTTCACTTGTTTTACTTTAATTAATGTGGTTTAAGTTAATTTATGGAGGGTTTTTGTCTGCTAGAACTCACTTTTTTGAAAACATGGTGCCTTTTTTTTAACAGTGGATAAGTGGGTGAATGTACAATCCCTGTAAGATCTGAAGTGGATCAGCTTGAAGAAATAACCCCTTTACTATGGGCGTAAATGAGTTTAATTAGGTCCAAATTATCTGAAGACAGGAATTATAGAAGGGAAAAAAGCAAGAAATTAAAGGAAACACATATGTGAATAAGCAAATTAAAAGTAAAAGAATGACCAGATCATTCCTCAGAGAAAACTAACCCAGGTGAGAAAGGGGGTAGAATCAGATTGCAGTGCAGAAGCGTTGGGGCACAAACCCAGCCTCGGCAGGGTAGTGAGCTCTGCTGGGAGATCAGGCCTGACTGATGTAGGAATCATCCCACACATTCTAGTGCAACGCCACGTGGTGGTACATTATACCACATCAGATGATGGCTAGGTCAGTTATATTTCTTTGGTCTCTCTATGAAAGTAACACCTCAGGTTTATAGCAGACACTGTTGTGACAAGTTCTTGTATGCAGTGTGTTGCCTAAACATCCTTTTGATTTCACAATGTGTTGCCATGTGTTGTGGGATGCATGGACCAGGCTGCTCCCTCATCACAGAGCCCATTCTAACCAATAGAGTGAAGAGTCATGGAAAGCTCATTCACCACATGGTGTTTTTCATGGAGATTCAGAGATCCACTGGATGCTCAGTGCTGGCGTCTAGAGCAAGATGGTTCTTGCACAAGGACAGAGGACAAACTGTCTCCCCCTGAGGAGTCTGACATTGGGGCTCTTCCTCTCCTCTGCTTTTTGCAACCAAACTGTGCCGTGTGCAGGTTGCCAAATTTCATATTAAACAAGTTGGTTCCCATTTACTGTGTCTTCCACAGTAAAGAGGTGAAACTGAGTTCTGCACAGATACAGCAATCATTCCTGTTCCTTAAACACTGAGTCTGAGCACCTTCAAAACAACAATATGGATGTCCAGAGGAAGCACAGTCTGTTAGGAACTTCAGTTGTTTGCTTCATCATGTAACAGTCTTCTGGTCCCATAACTCTTTCTCTCGCCTGTCCTAACTCTATGTCTGTACATGCCCTCACACAGATAAGAAGGCAGTCTTTGACTCTGGGCTTCTCCGGGTGTGAAGACACTGAAGCTGTATGTCTCAATTCCTACCCACCACCCTCATTTACTCCAGGATGTTCCTTTTCTTGCCACACAGCAACACTGCAGTCAATGACTAATTGAGGCATTGGACAAGTATCACCCTGCTGAAAGCCCAAAGGATTTCAATGTCCTTATGAGGTTGCCTTGAACAACTTTATCTAACTCTGAAGACAGTCCTGACCAGGGGGCTGGACCGGACAACAGCTAGATGTCCCTTCCAACCTAAATTTTTCCATGATCTTATCAAAACCAATTTTCCCATCAGCCCTCAACATCATTTTCATGCTTATTGCTCTGTTATTTCAGCCTGTTTTCCTCCAAGATCTTTCACTAGACTTCTCAAAAACATACACAATATGTTGGTTTTCGTTACCTTTTATTGTGCCTGTATGGGGTGGAAAGGGGAAGTTCAGAAGTCACCTATCATTTAAAAACTCAAATCCAGAGATATGGCAAAAGAATGTGGAAGGCACTGAAACTGAGAATGTTTTCTGTTCAAGTTTACACACTCTGATATTTTATGTTATTCTTCTTTAGTTTAGCTGGAGATTATAACATGTTCTTTCTGTCTGGAATGAAAAATGCTAGTGTTAAGCTTGGTGCCATATGGCAAAAGTGCTGATCACATCCAAACCAAGAGTCATCATTCCAGTTTTACATGTTCTCCCGTGACAGAAGCATAGCTTGGTGGCTGATGTCCCTGCTGCACAGATAAAAAGGGTTTCTTCCCAAAGTGTTCTAGTAAAGAGACCTGTATGCACAATAAGTCAAGCAATGGAGAAGATTGCTTAAGGAGCAATCTCCATGCTTGGAGGTTTTCAAGATCTGTCTGGATGAAGCCCAAGCAGTCTGATTCAACCTGAAGCTGACCCTGCTGTGAGCAGGTGGTTGGATCAGAGGCCTCCTGAGGTCCTTTCCAGCCTCATTACTCTGTGATCCCAGCCCTCCTCATTTGCTAATAGGTCTTCTATGCAGAGCCACACTTGCTTCTATGAGTGACAAAGATAAACATCATCTATACCCCAGCCAAGTGGCATGATGGGTACTAGGTGATATGGAAAGAGAACTGAATGAAATCTGTTCATCACCTTTTCAGTTTATCGCTTCATCAAAATGCTGCCTCACGACCAGATTCAAAACATCCTGCAGCCAGTGAAAAAGTTGACATTTGGATTGGTATCTTGTTCCTTCTGCCCCAGAGTGTATCAGGAGACAGACTTCAGTCCTGGCAAGGCTTCAGCTCTGTGAGAAGGAACGACTATGTCTGACGTGTGACCTGAAATAGCGGTGTACCCACATTTGGCATCCGAATAAAGTGAGGAGTTTTTACAGGAAAGGCTGCTTTCTTAAGGCACCCAGGAGACCTTGGTGCACTATTTCTTGTCCTGCCATCTACTTCTGCTCGGTTCAAGCAGCACTGGATGCTAGAGATTCCTGCTGTTGCATCACACCATCACTCTTTACTGCTCTAGCATTGTACCACCAATTTGCTTCAGTTTTTCACACTTACGCTCTGAAAAAGAAAGAACATGTAACATGAAGGACAATATAAATTTTCATACATATTTAAGAAAACACAAACAATCCTTAGACAAACTGTTATCTCCCGATTACTGCCTATGACCTTTGTACCACAAGACTGGAAATTGTTGCTTTAGTCAAAGATGACCATGCATCCTAGCCAGACTTAAAGATGGTTAATTGGTGCCAGAGTTTTACACATCCTTAAATTATAATCTTTGCTCCATTTTATGACACATTTTCCTTTTCTACAGAAATATCATTCAAAGTTGATTAAAAAATACACACAAAGAGAACATCTTTTCAGCGTGCTTGTTGTTTTATTTCCTTTATCTCTTCTCTCCACCAGATTTTAATGGGGACAAAAAAAATATTTTTTTTTTTTACACATCTTCAGGCTCCTGTTCCCAATGAAACTCTCTGGGAATACTACTTAAGGGAAAGACGTCTTCTTTTTTAGGCCAGAGGCTAACAGAGGGATTAAAAAACAGGCTGGGATGAGGAAGGAGAGTAGATGACTCCATCTGGAGATGGAGACTAGAGAGAATGGAAAGGGAAACAGAAACAGAGGGCAAGGGGGGCTGGGGTCATGAATGGAAAGAGAGATTAGGAAGAAATGGAAGCATAAAATCAATTGGAAGATGGATTTTAATTGTCGGCTCAGACCCAAAGATGCTGTGGGGCAAGGGCAACTCGGGTGAATGAGTGAGATGCGAAGAGGGTCAACATGAGTTTTTCAACTGTGGTAAGAACAGAAGGAAAAGGACTAAGGGGAAGATTTAATGTGTTGGAAAGGGGGAGGCATTCAGAGCTGGCTGAGCAAAGGGTTAGCCAAGAAACCAGGACTTGAATAAGAGCTCTGAGATGGCGGAGGGACCAGGAAACACCTGGGATAGGGGGGAAAGGGAAGGGTGCATTGGTGGAGGGGGCTGTGCAGCAAAAGTGATGAGCTGGGAAGAAGTACAGGGCTGAAAAGAGCACTATTGAGACACTGTGAGCCGGGGGATGGGTGATCAAGACTTGTGGAAAAGGCAGCCATAGATATATGTTTAATGCAAATTGCAGTCCTACCCCTTCCACAGAGTGTATGTTTGTATATTCTGGACCCTGTTTTGTTTGTGCCAACAGTCTCACTTGCCTTCTTTTTTATACCCATTAAAATAAATTTTAAATTATACATAATTAATGAGAGAAAATAACTCCACATTTTAAAAGATATGTTGCTTTATAAAAATAGAAAGAATATAAATAAAGACTATCTGTCTTGCCTAGACAATGTGCTGCAATTTAGAGCTGTTTTCTCTGGTAAATATTTAAAAGATGCTTTTTCTTCCTGAACTGAGAAACAAGCTGACTTGTAAAGCCACACAGCCAACTAGTTCAAGCAGATGGTGAGTGACCTCAGCAAACAGGAAAAGTGAATAGATTACCAAAATGATCCTGATATTAGGGCTACAGTATCTGTCTTCTAAGAGGAATTTCTGAAGTATTTGTTTTATACCATTCACTTAATACTTTTCCTCTAAAGTCTGGTTTTTAGGTCAGAGAAAAATTGTCCTTCAATAACTGGAGGTGCACAAGTCCATGGGACCTGATGAGATATATCCGCCGGTCCTGAGGGAACTGGTGGATGAAGTTGCTAAGCCACTAGCCATCATATCTGAGAAGTCTTGGTGGTCTGATGAAATTCCTGCCAACTGGAAAAGGGGAAACATAACCCCTATTTTCAAAAAAGGGAATAAGAAAGACGCAGGGAACTACAGGCCAGTCAGTCTCACCTCTGTGCCTGGCAAGATCTTGGAGCAGATCCTCCTGGAAACTCTGTTAAGGCACATGGAAAATAAGGAGGTAATTGGTAGCAGCCAACATGGCTTCACCAGGGGCAAGTCATGCCTGACAAATTTGGTGGCTTTCTACGAAGGGGTTGCAGCAGCAGTGGACAAGGGAAGAGCAATCGGCGTCATCTACCTGGACTTGCGCAGAGCATTTGACACTGTCCCACACAATATCCTGGTCTCTAAATTTGAGAAACGTGGATTTGACAGATGGACCACCTGGTGGATAAAGAGCTGACTGGACAGTTGCACTCAAAGAGTTGTGGTCAACGGCTCGGTGTCCAAGTGGAGACCACTGATGAGTGGCGTTCCTCAGGGGTTGGTACTGGGACCCATGCGGTTCAACATCTTTGTTGGAGACATGGACAGTGGGATTGAGTGCGCCCTCAGCAAGTTTGCTGATGATACCAAGCTGTTTGGCGAGGCAGACACGCTGGAGGGGAGGGATGCCATCCAGAGGGACCTGGACAGGCTGGAGAGGTGGGCCCAAGCCAACCTCATGCAGTTCAACAAGGCCAAGTGCAAGGTCCTACATCTGTGTCAGAGCAATCCCAAGCACAAATACAGACTCAGCAGGGAATGGATCGAGAGCAGCCCTGAGAAGAACCTGGGTGTGCTGATTGACGAGAAGCTCAACATGAGCAAGCAATGTGCGATCGCAGCCCAGAAGGCCAACTATATCCTGGGCTGCATCAGAAGAAGCATGGCCAGCAGGTCAAGGGAGGTGATTCTGCCCCTCTACTCCACTCTTGTGAGACCCCACCTGGAGTACTGCATCCAGCTCTGGAGCCCTCAACATAAGAAGGACATGAACCTGTTGGAGCGTGTCCAGAGGAGGTCCACGAAGATGATCAGTGGGCTGGAGCACATCTCCTATGAGGAAAGGTTGAGAGAGTTGGGGCTGTTCAGCCTGGAGAAGACTCCAAGGAGACCTTAACGCAGCCTTCCAGTACCTAAAGGGGGCCTACAGGAGAGCTGGGGAAGGGCTTTTTACTAGGGCATGTACTGATAGGATGAGGAAGAATGGCTTTAAACTGGAAGAGGGCAGGTTTAGATTAAACATTAGGAAGAAGTTTTTCACTTTAAGGGTGGTAAGGCACTGGAACAAGTTGTCCAGAGAAACTGTTGAGACCCCATCCCTGGAGGTGTTTAAGGCCAGGCTGAATGGGGCCTTGAACAACCTGGTCTAGTGGGAGGTGTCCCTGCAGGTGGGTTGGAACTCGATGATCTTCAAGGTCCCTTCCAACCTAAACCATTCTATGATTCTATGATCTTCTTGAAATGGTCTTATGTCAATTATCTGACACAATCACGTTGAGATTTTCCTGCACAGTGCAAACTGTGGTTGTTTCCACATTTGTGAATACAACAAAGTTAGTTTTACCCTGAAATTTATAGGACAGGACAGGACAGGACAGGACAGAGTAGAGTAGAGTAGAGTAGAGTAGAGTAGAGTAGAGTAGAGTAGAGTGTTTACATGTATTTTGAAGAAGACAGAAGAAGATAAAATGATTCCCCATGTAGCTCCAGTGTGTTTGAGTTACATGAGGGAAAACAGAAAATATCCACTTCATTTTATTTTCATGTTAATGGACATTAAAATCCTATGAAGGACAAAGCCAAATTCATAAGAAGTTTTGTATTTACAGTTAATGGAAGTGGAGAACTGTGAAAAAAATGTTACACACTATTCCTATGATACTCATTTAATAAAGCTGCAGAAAAGGTTGACAAATATGTTCAGCTTTGGATGACTGTTGTATTCCCATCACGCCTTGGCATTCGGGGTAGAAATAATTCTAGATGCAACTGACACTTCTCCCTACTAGAAGGATGAAGAACTTTATGGGAATGAGAAGCAGAAACAAGATGATAAACCATTCAGAATTAAGACTGATATGTGGACAGGGTAACAGCATCATGAAAACTATGGAGTACTGTGATGCATCGGAAGTTAAAATACAGAAATGTGTGTATGCATGTATGTATGTATAATTATATACATATTTATAGCTACAACTAACCAGTTCATCCAGAACCTTGTAATGAGCATGAACTTTTCAGTTTAGACTGTCCAATGATGTGTCCTTTGCCAAGGTTGAATTTTGTCTGCTATCATGCTGTCAATCTCCAATCTTGGCAATTAGCCACCTATATCTATTTTTGTCTGTCTCCGTAGACAGAGTCCAATCTGTGACTGCACTCTACTACCCCATGACTATTCAATTTCCTTAATAATATCTTTCAGGGCATTTGATCTTTCTTTTTTCTGTGTTCAAATGCAGTGTGAGCTTTAACAACTTTCAGTGGTCTATGCCAGACTTCTGGCAAAATAAACTGACAGAGTAGTCTCTTGGACTAATTTATCTTCTAGAAGCCATTCTGACTTGTCTCCATCCCAAAAAAAATCTGAGACTTTTCCATCCTTGTCTGTAATGTAATTTAAGACTGGATATCAAAGAGGCTAAAGAACCTTTATTTACATATGAAAAAAGGTCTATGTGTGGGATCTGATTTTGCATTCTTATTGCATTCTTATAGAGAAAGATACAGACATCTTACTTTCTCAGTGGAAGCGTGCTATAGAGTATTTGATGATTATATTGATGTAAATTTATTGGTTAGCATCCAAGGACTACATACAGCTCCCAGCACTCACAATCAGTAGGAACTTTCCCTGCACTCACCCTGTGGAGGATGTCAATAGCAAAATGCAACTCAGTGTAATGATCAGGGCAGGAATGGTACATTTTGCCGGTCTGGCAATTTATTTCATGTATTGTTGGAGGAGGTCAGAGACCTCACACCTTGTCAGGCCCCAGCTGTCAAATGGAGTGTTCCAGTCCCTAAAAATGCTATGCTGGACGCCACTTGATGAAGCTAGTTCAGGTTACATTACCACTGTGCTATCCTGAAAAACACTTATTGAACACTGTTAGTATTATGTAGTGATCAGCATCATACAGCTCAGGATCGAGTATTCTCACCAAGAATTAAATTCCCTTGGAGTACACATTGAACTTCTCCATTCTTCAGCATCACCCACCAAGTACATCCAGGTCCTTGAGCAAAAACAGCCCCACGTTGGGTGCCAATTAATCTGTTGTGAGGACACAGGAGACCCTAGATGGGACCGACAGATGCTCCCCTCTACCTCACTTCAAAGAGGGAGGCAGAGGAGGGAAAAAGAGACTTATGAGTTTAGAAGGAACTAAACTACTTTAATGAAATATTAATAATAAAATAAAAGGAAATAATGAAATATATACAAAACCGTATCAAGCTTCCAGGATGACAATCACGACACTGCTGGCACTGGGGAAGTCCCAGGCTGGACTCAGTGATGGACGGGAACTGGATTCCAGATCTGGATTCAGGATCGGGACCAAAGGCAGGTGAACAGACAGAGTCCTCCTCAGACATCAGCCATTGAAGGAAGAGGGCTGACGCTTTGATCCCTCAGCTTTTATACCGAGCATGAGGCAGATGGGATGGAATACCCTGTTGGTCAGTTTTGGGTCACCCGTCCTGTCCGCTCCTCGCCGCAGGTGGGACCCCACTGTGCTTTTCCACTTCCGACCCTCCAATGGGGCAAATAACAAAGTTCACTGGCCTTGGTTGTCACAGCAATAAGTATAAACAAGAGCCTCTCTGCATATCATGCCTTGGTATCAACTATAAACATAGGTCTTATCACTCTGAGAGAGCGAACGTTGTCTGCACAATATGCTGTTAATTTCAGTAGTTAGAAGAGGCCTAGCTAAGAAGCAAAGTTACTGAACAAAATTGCTCCTGTTTTATCTCAAACCAGGACAAACCTTCATCTCATTCTGATGCTTAAAGAAACTATTACATACCAGTCCACAAGAAAAATTATATCCCCAGAAGGGGTAGCTTCTCTCCAAGAAGTTGGGAGACCAAAATACTACCAAAAAAAACCTACAAAAAGATCTGTACATTTGGCTGAACTGTAAAACCATTAAGAATTCTTTTTAAAGGGTCTTAAGTAACTTTTGTCTTAGTAAGAATTCTTTTGAAAGTTCTTAAGTAAGTTTTTCAATGATTAGGCCAGCTGCAGACATGACACAATGCTCTTGTTAGTTTCAGCAATACATTTCTTAATTTTCCTGCAAAGGATAAATGCAAAAGCTACAGTATATTTTTGTGCTGTGCACAAGCAGTGAAAAGAGTCACCATGCTGATGATGTACTGATCACAAATATCCCGCCCTGATCGAGCAGACTGGTGAGATCTACTCAGATCACCCCCATGCTCACACAGTCTACTAGCTTAGCCCTCTGGTAAGACTGGTAATTGAGAGATCGCTTGTATCAGGAGAGTGGGCCTATTTTGTCTGGACCACAGGGGATTGAATTCAGATCTTGGGCACACACAGCTATATCTTCTTGGTTAAGATTACATCAGCCTTGTATAATACACTGAATGAAGATTGACAATTTCAGTATTCAGAGGCAATGTGTGCATCTATAACTTTATACATAGAATCACAGAATCATACAATGATAGGGATTGGAAGGGACCTTCAGAGATCATCTAGTCCAACCCCCCTGCCAAAACAGGTTCACCTAGAGCAGGTTGGACAGGAATGCATCCAGGCGGGTTTTGAATATCTCCAGAGAAGGACACTCCACAACCTCTCTGGGCAGCCTGTTCCACTTCTATGTCAATACCACTGATTTAACAACGGTTAAAATTATTCCTATGATTGAGAAGTTGGTATTGTTCCATCTGAATTCACATGGAACCAGCCTTATACAGACAACGTGAGAGTATGAATATTGCCACTTGTGTTTACAAATATCGATGTAGGTACATATGTTTTCTCCTAAGTGTTGTAAGAGAGTTGTTACAAACCCCAGTGTAATTCAAAAACAATTAAGAAAATTAACAACTGTCCTCTTACTTCCCAACTCTTCTCTTACTTCCCCTGCTTTCCCATGTGCCGGGGCAAAATGTAATCAACAGAACAGTTCTTATACCACATTCTTCCCTCCTCAGCATACAGGTCATGACTGGAAAAATGGAAGGGCAAGGAAGAGACCGTGTCCCTTTGCCATGTGACACATGATCATATGGCACTAAAGTTCGTCAAACTGTATTTAGCCTATCTCAACATCCAGGTATCCATTTGGCTTAAAAACGGGGGTACGACATGATACATCATTAAATTGCTTTTAACCTTTGTTTTAAAGGTAAACTAGAAACAAGCTGATTGACAGACTTCAACTGAGTGACCTCCAGAAAACCCATCAAAAAGGCACAGTTATAACTCATCAGAAAAGGAATATATCTGTCCCCTCTGCCTGACCCAGAAGGACTGTGAGTCTGTTGGAGCCCTTAGCAGGGAGGGTAGCTCCTCAGTTTCTTTAATCTCTGGCATCATCCAAGACTTCGTGTGGAAATTGCAGGCAGGAGGAAAGACTGTTGCATGTTAACATCATTTTATTGCTCTGGTAACATAAACTGGGCAGGTTTGACCTCTAGGGAACACTGTGGAGTAAGATCTTTGGAAATTACAGAATATCTCTACAGCACCTCTTCTCGCAAAACACTGCATCAGCAGGCAAGGCCAGAGCTTGCTGTCCCTCAGCCTATTCCTGACTGTGAAACACCTCCTTGGGCTAGTGGGGAGGAGAAAAGATGACAGAATTTGGCTTGGCTCCCTTCCACTGACATCTCACCAGACAATGACATCCAGCCACTGAAGCCATCTGTGTGTTGTAAATCTATATATGACTAGTGTCCACATACCACTCTCGTTTTGAGGACATCTGGCATATTTCCTTCATCTAAAGTCCTTTGAGGGAACACAGAATATCAAAGACCTGTAGTCAAATACAGCTCGTCACAGAGACGTTATTAACACACTCATCCTCCTGGGCATGAATTTCCCTCACTTATTATGGGTAGCATTCTACAATATCCTTTAAAAGGGTTAAAGTCCCCAGGAGAACCAGGACCTGTGATAGTGAGGCTACGTTCAGGCGTCTGTAGAAGGCCTCATCCACTTCCTCTTCCTGGTTAGGTGGCATGTAGCAAACACCTACAACAGTGTCACACATATTGGCCTGCCCCTTAATTCTTACCCATAAGCTCTTGACTCATTCTTCATCCACCCCTAGGCAGAGCTCGATACATTCCAGTCGCTCTCTCACATAAAGAGCACCTCCACCACCTCCATGCAATTAAAAAAATTTCCTTTTTCATAAACTTCTGTCTTTTGGCACCTTCTCATTAACTTTTCTGAACATTTAATATCTGGTTCTTGATACTAAGTGGTTTTTAAAAACTTGCATTATGTCAACTCAAACTCCAGTAAGTTTACCATATTTGCTCAGTTTTTACTGTCTAAATCTGAAACTGCACCCCAAAAAAATACAGAAACAGTTTGCTCAATACGACTTATTTTCTGTAACTTCGTGCTTGCTGACATGCCTCATATTCCCAATACATAAGATGTAGTTTATTGAAAACCTTATCAGATTTTTTCATTACTTCCATTACTTTGGCAGTAGCTCCAGCTAGCAGAAGAATCAGAGTGTATTTCAGGCATGTGACTGTGGATGTGAAAGAAATCGCATTGCCTACATCAGATGACTGCAATAGATTAAACATGATAGATTTAATTTTTCCCACAGCTGATGGCTCAGTTTCAACAGAAGCAGTATCAGGAGCCCATGTATGAAAATGGAGTACACAGCAAGGATTTTGTCAAGTCAGCCGGATTTGTTAAACTCTTAGGTGTACATGTGACCATAGGGAACAAGAGTCCACCTGGAAAGGTGATTTTACATGAACAGCAGGTGAAACCCGAGCGTGGATGAAAGGACTGGGAACAAAACCAAAGTATGTCATAGATGCTAATCTCAGAAAAGCTAGGCACTGATCAATCTTGTTGTACCTACATACAGCAAAAAGATCAATAAAGCAGAATAGGGGAAATTTTTCTTCCTATGTTTCCCCTGCCTGCCCCTGGTTCCTTTTCTTCTTCATCACCAAACCACCACCTCTTCTGATCCAAGCATTCAAAAGCACAATGGATGTATCCCCAGAAATGGCAGTAGTTATGGCGCCTCTGTAACCATAAGAATAAAAGAGACATTCCTCCTAAGAACTTCTAATGATGCCCGGATCAGGAGCAGCCTACCAACCATCTGAGATGTGCAATGATTTCTTTTACCTAGCAAATACTTCCCTGCAGGCCCTGACCATTTTATTAATTCTTCCTCACTGCAGGCGGTTGCAGGTTTTTTTCTGGTGTTTATGCAAAGACAGCTTATTAACATTCAGCTTTCTTGCATCTGACTTATTATAGCTTTTGAGTTTATTCTCAAGACTCCTTTATGTCTCAAGTTTGCATTGGCTCATAAAATTGAAAACACACTCTCTGTTGTCTTAAAGAATATTACTCTGACTAGAAAGCTGCACAGACTATTGCTGGTGATAGCAATATTTCCCTGGAAAAGCAGAGCAAAAGAGGCATGACTGTTTCTCACTTATATCTACATTTCTCTTAGCTTGCAGTCACGGCTGTCATATGTGGTGAATGATTTTAGATAAAATCTACATTTAATTGTCTCACCAGAAATGTTTTAAAGTGGTCTGATTGTCTCAGGATGTTAGTTAATTCACCTGCTGAAAATTAATCTCCTCTAGGTTACCCCAAGTAGGAGATGTCAAGAGAGATGCTCTGAAATACCCTCTAACATTGAATACGTCTACGGTAACATTGCAGTTAGGACCAGGAGTGTGGTCTGGAGGCAAATAGCCTTTTGTTCCCACTTTGGTTTGTACTATGCAGTGATCTCACAGCACACAAATTGGTTCTTCCAGCTGAAGCTAAACCAGAAGAGGAGCCCACCTCGGTGCTCTGGCTACTGGTGGGCCCTGAGCTCACAGGACCAAACCAGAGCTGGTCAGTCCAGGTGAAACTCCCTTGGAAACACACAGACAGTGACAACTTTGGGTCCTCAAATCTGTTTGCTTGTTCAAATGGTTCCCATTATGCCACACTACCTCCTAGCCTAGATTTAACTTTTGACAACTTCCAGAATTTTTAAGAGCTTGAAGGAGTACTCTTTTTGGTGGGGAGGGGAAGGAAAGTTTTAAACCAAGGGGACAAGATTGGTCCTGAAGTTTTGCCTATTAGGTGCCTTCAGGCATGGTTCTCCAATGGTTAACTCTAATTTGGAGCATTTCCCAGCTCCCAAATATGACTGTACGCTTCGATGACATCCAGGCATTCATGTCACTGTGACACTTAGATATGCCCTACCAGGCAGAAGAGTACCATTGGTGTACTGCCACCCCATTTGCTTGACTGGGGGCAGCAGCATTACAGAACACATGCAGCCTTTAGACAAACTGTCTAAAAAGACAGCCTTTGAGGACATGTATACATTTCCCACTGACACCAGCATATTAACATTTCACCACGGTTATCTTGATGGGGTACCCAAGTGTGAACGGGCTGTTGGTAGCGATTAACCATTTTTCACACATAGGTATTTGGCATGTTGTTAAATACCAGCAACAGCTCCACATCAGTCTACCGAAGGGATTCAAACACTGTTAATGTAACAGGTGCTGCTCCGATGTCAGTGAGAACAGGGAACTCCCCCTTAAGTAAATAATACCCCCAAGTATTCCTTGAGGTTTTTCACAGGGCAATGAAATTTCTTAGCCCAATGCAATCTAACCGTCACTGTGGGATGTGTGACTCTTCCACAGACAGGACTGACCTGCTGCAGACCTAGCCCAGGAACTTGTCCTTTCCTCTGCAGAGGCTCGTGCTCTTCTCTGGACATTCCTGTCTCAGTCTTTGATGGCAACAAAAATAATGGTAGTTATATTGTCAACTGTAAGGTCAGCATTCAGAAGTGGTGTAAATTATACTGTTGTAAATCAGTCCAAGTGAGTGCCAGATGTGTTTTGATAGAAATTGCATGTTAGAGAAGCGAAATGGCAGGACCAAAGAAAAGAAATCAAGCAAAGTAAGATAAGGGGGTTGTTGTCGCAGTGAAGACCAGGGTATAAATCCTTGAATAAAGTCTACAATATGAAGCCAGAGAATTATATGTCTCCTCTGCAATCACTTGATTATTAATAAAGAAATAGGTGGTCATTGTCAAGTTGGACCTTTTTCCCATCCAACTTTTCTTCATATTCTCTCTCAAGGACAAACTTTTAACTATCTAGTAAATTACTTATTAATGATTTCCTTCTGTACCTCCACTGCTGACCCCTCTGTGTTCAATAGTAACTTTCTAATGTTCTTAAAAAAATACATGTTGGCTTATGTTTGCATTCTGATATAGTGATTTCCTATACAAAAGAGAATAATAAGATTAAGTTTTCTCCAAAATATATCAAAACCGGAGTAGCTGGTATAGGTAGGTTTCCTCTGAAGAGTTTGTACCAGAGCTAAATTTTTACCCCATTTCCTCGGTAGCACCAAGCTAACCAAGACTGAGAGAGTGTGGAATAATTACTAAAATAACAAAAATACAGAATTGTTCACACATTAAGGAAAAAGCTTAAAATCAAAAAGGCTCCTAAGGTAGAATACAGCCGCAGCTGGTATGCGAAGAATCCACTACATCTGTGATTCCCTGCGCAATATCGCTCGCCGAGCAACATGGGGATGGAGTGGGGTGGAGATTCCATGGCCAAACCCTGTGATAATCAGCAGATATGGGAATGAGATGGTCCTATGGAACTGATAAGCTGCTCACTGGCTACCCTGAGCCAACAGTTTATCAAATTTTGACAAAATGCCGTTCTTTGTGTGAACTTTGCTCATTATAATGTCATTATAATACCTAAACACACCCCCATCCCAAAGGCTACCCACCTCCAAGGTGCGACCACTCCTCCTTGAGTCTGCGCCCTGAATTTTTGATAAACTATACCTTTAAATGCGAAGCGAGAGAATTTTACACCAATCATAATAAAAGTATTTATGACTAAAGTCACTCAAACTCCACCTTAAAGGTAAAAAATAGTATAAAAATAGCCCAAAAAAGGAGGGATGTTAGGGAAGACACCATCGTGAACAAGTTGAGGAGGACTCTATCAAAACTGCCTTCGACTTCCGGGACCAGCCGACGGGCTGAGCCTTTCTTCCCCCCCATAGGGACGCCTTTGGGTAAGACTTAAACTATACCAAGTGTTTCCTCAAAACTTAGAAATCTCTCTAGAGAGTCTTTTTTCCTATGTTTATAGCCAGGCTGTACTGTATGTAACTTTGTCACGCGTTTTGTATAACTAACAACACTTTATTTGCACGTGCTTTGCAGACAGTGTATTTATCACCGGCAATCCATAAGAACTTATGTACTGTTGCTAAAATAAACTGTGCTGCTTAAGTAGCTGGTCGTTTGGTTTCTCATTGAACGCGACCATAAAAGTGGCCGTGGTAGTTCATGAGCACAACTGGACTGAGGGTGCAGTCCACTATTAGTGTATCCAGAATCGTGATAGTTTAATATATATATTAAACGCGACTGGACTGATAGTGGTGGATTGGGCATCACTCAGAATTTAAACCTAGCCGCACCTAGCCTCCCACCTCGGTGAGGAGTGTTAGAACGCAAGGGGGTTTGTTTTCTGCCAAACTGTTCTGCCCTTTCACGCAACAGAGAGCTATTTGTGTATATCTTTCTCACTCTGTCGAACAATCAAAAAGTGCAGGTAAGAAAAGCAGAGGGAGCTCTGGATGTCAGATTAGACTGAATAGTCAAATTCAAACCTGCACCAGAGCTTTGCCTTTTGTTCTCTGAATCTTTCAAGTGAGAGCATTCTCTGGAGAAGATTAATCAAAATTTCAGAGCCACATGTGTGCACATGTTTGGATATATCACTTAGATACCCAGCTGTTGGCATATGGCACCCAGGGTTTCCGGTGATGTTTGTTTGTGTTTTGAAAGGGAAAAAAAATCCTATCCTTAGCACTTCACAACACATGTTTAGCTTACCTCAGTACCCCAGTCCTGGCAGCACTGGACGTTTGTTTCTCCAACACGATTCTGTCAAATTCTGAGTAACAGACAGAGTGAAATCCTGCGGAAAAGCATCAAAAAATCTGAATAAATATTTTATAGAAATTATAAACATTTTTTCAGCAGTGAGAGCTCATTACAATGTTATTTTATGCACAGGGCAGAGCTTTATTTGTGGACTTCATTTCCCATGGTAGATAATATGGACTGTTTCTCTCTTGAATGTAAATAGGAGAGCCTGACACTACACAGGTTTACACATTTTAATCAAGTAAAAATTGAAGGAATAAATCTTGTTTGAATATTATTGTATTTGTTCCATAAATTATATTATAGATACTTAATTCTTGTTAATTAAAAATTTTAACTAAAATGGATGTCCATGATCATGTTTAGCAGTACACTTTTAAGAAGGAAAGCTGTTAGTGCTTTCCAAGTGTCTTTCCAAAGGATTTCCTGGCTTCAGAAGTCATTTTATCAATACTAAATGCAATATTGCACGGGGAATGTCAATAGGAAGATTTCCTTGTTGATCTCATTTATATTGACAAGCATACCTCATGCCTTTTACGTACACAGCATTTATTGACCTTATCGTGCATCATGACAAGTATCATTTTCTGCTATTGTACTAATCCATGTCTAAGAAGGCGGGTTTGCTAATATCCCTGCAGGCATGTTAATATAGAACTCGTGCAGTGCCTATGCTTCCAGAGTTTTCATACAAACAAACAAAAAATAACAAAGCGTATTTATATGCAGGCTGTATGGGCAATTTTGAAATCCCAGGATTCATTAGAAGCTCCTTGAAGTTCAAATGATTTTTTCATTTTACCCATAAAGGTTGCACATAAAGATTTTATTGTCTCCATTGACTTCACATCTTTACTGAAATGCTGTTAGATAAGTTTACTTTAATGTTTTAACCATGATATATGGACAGAAAGTGATGAAACTTCTGTTGCCTTTAAATTCCTTTTGACTTTCAGGAAGTAGATGACCAAAAAAAAAATTCTGGCCAGAAATACAGGAACTACAGGCCAGTCAGTCTCACCTCTGTGCCTGGCAAGATCATGGAGCAGATCCTCCTGGAAACTCTGCTGAGGCACATAGAAAACAAGGAGGTGATTGGCGACAGCCAACATGGCTTCACCAAGGGCAAGTCATGCCTGACAAATATGGTGGCCTTCTACGAAGGGGTTACAGCGGCAGTGGACAAGGGACGATCTACTGGTGTCATCTACCTGGACTTGTGCAAAGCGTTTGACACTGTCCTACATGATATCCTGGTCTCCAAATTGAAGAGACATGGATTCAACACATGGACCACTCGGTGGATAAAGAACTGGCTGGATGGTGGCACTCAAAGGGTTGCGGTCAACGGCTCGGTGTCCAAGTGGAGACCACTGATGAGTGGTGTTCCTCAGGGGTCAGTACTGGGACCCGTACTGTTCAACATCTTTGTCAGTGACATGGACAGTGGAGTAGAGTGCACCCTCAGCAAGTTTGCTGCTGATACCAAGCTGTTTGGCGAGGCAGACACGCTGGAGGGGAGGGATGCCATCCAGAGGGACCTGGACAGGCTGGAGAGGTGGGCCCAAGCCAACCTCATCCAGTTCAACAAGGCCAAGTGCAAGGTCCTACATCTGGGTCGGGGCAATCCCAAGCACACATACAGGCTCGGCGGAGAATGGCTGGAGAGCAGCCCTGGGGAAAAGGACCTGGGGGTGATGATTGATGAGAAGCTCGACATGAGCCAGCAATGTGCGATCGCAGCCCAGAAGGCCAACCGTATCCTGGGCTGCATCAAAAGAAGTGTGGCCAGCAGGTCAAGGGAGGTGATTCTGCCCCTCTACTCCGCTCTCGTGAGACCCCACCTGGAGTACTGCATCCAGCTCTGGAGTCCCCAACATAAGAAGCACATGGACCTGCTGGAGCAGGTCCAGAAGAGAGCCACGAGGATGATCCGAGGGATGGAACACCTCTCCTATAAGGAGAGGCTGAGAGAGTTGGGGCTGTTCAGCCTGGAGAAGAGAAGGCTCTGGGGAGATCTTATTGCGGCCTTCCAGTACCTAAAGGGGGCCTACAGGAGAGCTGGGGAAGGACTTTTTACAAGGGCATGTAGTGATAGGATGAGGGGGAATGGCTTTAAGCTGGAAGAGGGCAGGTTTAGATTAAACATTAGGAAGAAGTTTTTCACTTTAAGGGTGGTAAGGCACTGGAACAGGTTGCCCAGAGAGGTTGTTGAAGCCCCGTCCCTGGAGGTGTTCAAGGCCAGGCTGGACGTGGCCTTGGGCAACCTGGTCTAGTGGGAGGTGTCCCTGCCTGTGGCACGGGGGTTGGAACTCGATGATCTTCAAGGTCCCTTCCAACCTAAACCATTCTATGATTCTATGATTCTATGAATATCTTCCCCTGCAGACACAATCCAGGACATAACAGAGGGGTTTGTCATCCCGTCAATCTGGGAACTGCTTAATTGTAGAATATCAGAGAATTGGAGATTAGAGGAGCTTCAAAGTTATGTCTGGGGTACCACCATGCATGAGCTTGTTGACTGAGGAAGTAATTTTGGGTCACCTTTATTTTTTCTTCTGATCATGCCTGGTCAGTTCAAGTGGCCACAAATACAGAGTTTTCCAGCCAGCAGGTGCTGAATGTTATACTGAAATGCGCCAGAGTGGGGAGAAATTGCTCTAAAATTTGCTTTGAAGTTGCTAAGGAAACCATCTGCCTCCTATCATATTGGTTCAGTGTAGCTTTATAACACAGCTTTAGCTGCCAGATGTCTCTACAAGGGACTTTTCAGTGTCAAGGGAAGAACTGAAGAGAAAGAATAAAGGGTTTACTTACCACTAGCATATAAATTATAATTGTTTCTGGGTGAGTTCAAAGTGTAATTTGTGGTGTGAATCATGGGGCTCTGTCCTGGGATTAGACACCTATCGTTTGACCCATGCTTTTAGCTCCAGCTCACCCAACAACAATAGTGAGAAGGAAGCCTGGAAGATCTTTTTTTCTTTTTCTTCTCCCTGGCCAGCAAGAAGCTTTCTGTTTCATAATACAGTAAGTGTTCATTGCTTTAAAGTTCCACCTCTGGAAACTTCTGTCTGAATTCTGGCAACTGGAGATGATAGGATTTGCTTCCACAGTCCCTTCAGTTTCTTTACAAAAGAAGTGCAGAGAAAGGGAAAGGAACAATTTAAGAGTCATCTCAAGCTCTTTTAATAAGCTACAAGCTTACTCTGGCTGAAGAGCTGGATCCTTTTGGAAGCACCTACACCAGGAAGAAGAAAGCAGGCTTTTAGAAATTCAGCAGAAAAGCTGAGGACTGGAAAAGTCAGGGTTTTTTTTTTTGATAGGAGTAAAAGAGCATGCAAAGCCACAAACTTGCAGGCTATTAAAAAAAGACTTCTTCTGGAAGTCTGACCTTGGTACCAATGAATGTGTGAAATAATACCATCATCCACAAATGACAGGAAGAAATTTGACCTGGCATGAGACAGGCACAGTTAGAGGCATGCCTCTGAGCAGAGCCCTAGGGCTGCACCCTCACAGAAACATAGATCCTGCAATACTCACTTCCTAGATATCACCTACCATCTCCTAGGTATCACACGCTGATCCCCCAGCCCTAGTCATACTGATCAGCATAAGGAAAGAGTAATTTATTTCTTACAGCAGACCTGTCTGGCACACTCATTACAGTGTGATCCAGGAGGGAAACATGGTTCATATGATTAATTTGGCCTGTGAAGAACATAGCTCTATCTCTCAACTGGTGTTCAACAGCAGTGAAAAAAAAACAAACCCAAACCTAGCCTTAGCCTTTGTTGTTTGTATACTGGTCGATCAGATGTTCACAGCCTTGGTGCCTTTTTTTCTCCCACTTGAATCCCTGTATCACCACATCGTAACTTGTCAGGGCATAAAGTGTTTAGTTCAGTGGCTGGCCAAAATGAAATACTACTACTATTCAAGATTCCTAACTCCTGTTATAAATAATACATGACTATTTCTATTATTAGTGGTAGCCAGGAATGTTAAACAAGGACTACTCTACTAGACAAACAAGAGCTACTGTACTAGACACCAGAGGAAAAAGCCACACTGACAGTTCTGCCATCTAGAGTGCTGTCAGGTGGTAATGTCAGGCAGATGAATAAATAGATAAACGTTGGACAGAAGGTGGGAAGATTTGCACAAATCAGTCACAACAGAGAGTACAGATGTCACAGTCTACAGTAGTTCATTCAGTCTAGGAAATCGTCCTTCTTCACATTACCGAGTCCCATCTTTCAGTGGCACAGATCATGTCTGCAGACTTAAAGACATGCTAGATGCAACTTCTGTATTATTTCTGCAACTTGAAAGTACAAAGTTGACTCCATCCAAGCAAAGATGCAACCATTTTCCCAAGGTCATTTTTGCTGCAAAACTGACACAAGCAACAAAGAAATAAAAATGAGCAAGTGTATACAGAAGTGTCCCCCCAGACTTCTGATCTTCTTTCCTGAAATCACAGCAAAGAAGCTTTGCTGAAGGTGAAGGCTATTCCTGACAGCCCACAGCAGATGTCATGGCCTGAACTGTTAGTGTCCAGCTGCAGGAAAAATCAGTGACTCGGGCACACATATAGTCTCACAGCCAGCCTACACTGAAGTCCAGAGATGCTGTTCAGCTGAAGTGGGGACAGACTTTGCCCAGGCACCCAGATATTCTCTGAGAAACCTTGGGTCTGCACTACCCATTGATGTGGACAGAAGCAAGCACTCTCCTGGAGTTTGTCTGGGGCAACTGTGCTCAGTCTGATCACCAGATATGCCACCGGCCACCATCGCATTACTTACATGGCTGTCAGGCAAACAAGACAATCCACGGTCCTTTCTCACATGGCCCTAAAGAGGCATGCCACAGGGCTACCTAGGATTTGCAGACATCTTGATCTTTATACGCTGTGGTAAGGGGGTGATTGGTGGTGTGGGTACCAAGGACTCATGGGTCTGTATTTGGGAGCATGCTAAAATATGGACTAAGTTCTGTTTGGACGGTGCGCCCAAAGGCAGTGCAGTGAGAGCACTGATGTTAGTTCCTAATTCAAACTAGTTTATTTAGTTATACAATTTTCCTGGAATGGCAATGGTTAAAAACAGCGTTAAAGCAATAATTAAACATTTGCAACTCAGATGCAGATATTAAGGGTGAGGGAGGCCTCAATGTTTCCTGCAGTTTGCTTCAGAGCCCACAGCACCACTATACTGAGATTTTGTCAAATAAGTTTGACTAAATCTCACTTGTTACACAAAAGACTTTGAGTGATATGAATCATCATCACCTAGAAGCTCCTTTCATAACATTATATTAAATTAAACAAAGGAAAACGAACTAGATTAGACTTTGGGAACCACTGAATCTAGTCTCCTATTTGTGCAGATGAGAGCTTATATGAGCTGTTCTGTCTTCATATAAACTAGAGAAGAGATAAGCTGCAAGTTCTAACAAACAGATACCTTTTAGAAATTTTTAAAAAAGGAATATTATTGTACAAGAAAAACTCTCAGTAACAATAATAACACAGTTGCAACTGTTAGCCAGGTATTTCCGTGTGTGTATACAGCACCCTGTTTCCTGGTGCTACGGTCATGCTACCACTGCCCCTCTGACTCCTAGGCTGATGGCTTCAGTCTGGTGGGGATGGAGGGGTTCAGCAAGTTGTCAGCATCTGGAGTCCTTCACCAGGAGGAGTGGTGATGTTTTCTCTTTCTTCACTCTGGTATCTACTTGAGGTCATTTTCACATGATTGTTAGCTCACCGATACGGTTTTTTTTTTCTTCATTGGTCTAAAATGCTATGTTATGTGTGAATTTACTACATATGGTGCATTTTACATATGTTAGGTACTTATTCTTTGTTACCCCTAAACTCAGTTTTGTCCAGCTCTACATACGCATTTCTTTAAATAACCTTTGGTGAGAGACCCCATTGCACTAAAGCCATGGGGTCTCTAGTGCAAAGCCTGTACCCCATCTCCTGTCATCTTGTGTTTGCCGTCCTCTCCTCTCTGCCATATCCCACAACCCCATTTTTCCAGGTGTCTGCTATCTGACAGACTGGAATTTGTCCACACCACATTATTAAGTCAAAATCATAAATATTTCATTCTACACAGAATGCCTATTTACTACTACTATCTATATAAAAATTATACTTGTACCATATACAGATAAGCAACAGTAAAACAAATTAGACATGACTAGTTGATCATTAGAAAAATTGCTGTTGTGATTAAATGAAAACAAAGCTCTAGGAAGGTCAAGAAAAGTTTAGACAGATCTTTGCCAACTCTGTACAAACCCTGTGGCCTGTTACTAGTATTGGCAGCATTGTATTACTAGGATACAGGGCTACAGATGAGACAATCATGATGTGGCTTCATGGTGGGTCTCAGAGCCTTTGTTTGGCATTTCAGATGGTTGCACTGTTCCCTACTTCAGTTATTAATCCTTTAGCTGTTTCTTTCCATTGATCTCATTGGTGGGATTTTTTTATTATTTTCATGGCATTTTAGATATACATAAATATGAAATGAATACCTGAGTAATGGGAGAGTTTTTAAAGTAGGACCAAATTAATCCATTGCCAATGAAAGAGTTACACTGGCAAAGAATTTTGCTGCAGAGGTTTTAATTTCAGAAGAATTTCTTTCATATTAAGTCCCACTAGAAATAATATTAAAATGAAAATGGAGTAATGGATCTTGTAGAAAGATCTAGGGGGGAAATAAAATTGAATTAAGCACAAATTAGTCGGTCCAGTTTTGATGAAAACATGGACTTAATGTGATGAGCAAAGATCAGAGGCTTAATTCAGTGCTCTCATTTGAGAGTTGAAGAAAGGCTTCAAGCTACGTTACATGCAAGTCAATCCAATTTGCTTATGAAAAAAAATAAATGTTATCCCATTTTGTCTGTTTCCCTGAAGGAATGGATCTTGAAAGTGTTTAGTGTATATGTACATCTCAACCACAAGATTTAAACAGAGAATGGAAAATATAGATAAGCAATTTATCTGGGTTTAGGTGGTTAGGTATCCCTATTTATATGAAGAGGAAGAGGAGAGAGGATGAGAGGAGAACTGTTCTCTCTTCTTCCAAGTCTGTGACCTGGAGGGTGAGACCCCACTCTTTGTGGGCATATCAGAAGGAGATAGGAAGAGAAGCAGATCTGCTGGGTTTAGATTACAGCAATTTGCTCCTCATCTGTTGTTCCTAGCACCTGACTGATAATCGACTCAGGGTTCAGCGCTTTCTATTGCCTGAGATAAAGATCATAGAATCATAGAATCATAGAATGGTTTAGGTTGGAAGGAACCTTGAAGATCATCGAGTTCCACCCTCCTTGCCATAGGCAGGGACACCTCCCACTAGACCAGGTTGCCCAAGGCCACATCCAGCCTGGCCTTGAACACCTCCAGGGATGGAGCTTCAACAACCTCTCTGGGCAACCTGTTCCAGTGCCTTACTACCCTTAAAGTGAAAAACTTCTTCCTAATGATTAATCTAAACTTGCCCTTTTCCAGCAAGATGTTGGTATTCAAGCTGTACGAGCATACTTAGAATTAAGCACAAAAGATCTCAAATAGTTCCTGTTCTCAAAAAAAACAACCAACCAAACCCAAACCCAAACCGTAGTATATCTTTAACAGATTGCCTCGGGTCATAGCTATGTGAAGATATAGATTCCATAATGAAATATGGATATGCTCCAAAAAGTGTCTCCTAAGAGACAACAAGCTCTTCAGCAGCCTCATCCTTATTTGAGTTGACATATGTCCAAATAAATAATCAGAACCTCAATTTTATTACTGCTGACAAAGTAGGCTGTGGTCTTGTGTTTTCATAGTGATCCACTAATCATAGAATCACTTTATTGTAGAAGGCAAATAGGATGGTTAGACATGATTTATCCTTGACAAATCCATGCTGACTATTCCCAGTTATCTTCTTGTCCTCCATGTGCCCAGCAATTTCCTCCAGGAAGGCTCACTCTTATGATTTTCCCATAGACTGAAGTGAGGCAGATCAACCTGTAGTTCCTGAGGTTGATCTGTTGGCCTGTTCTGAATGAGTGCAATATCTGTCTTCCTCTGGTCATTGGGGAACCTTCTCCCATCTCCTTCTCTCAGAGATGATAGAGAGCAGCCTTGCAAGGACATTACCAGCTCCCTCGGCACCCTTGCATGCAGCCTATTGAGTCCAATGAAACCATGCGGGTCAAGTCCTTGCAAGCATTCCCTGACTCAGTCTTCTTTTGTTGTTAGTCATTCTTCTCCTCCCTGAACTCCTTCACAAGAGGCCTTGGAGAAGCGGAGGCAAAGAAAACGTCGAGTACTTGAGCTTTAAAAAGTTGTTTAAAAGACTACTGCAAGGTTGTTCCACTACACATTCCTGTTAGTTGTGAGAACACTTAGGAAATCATCAGTAAACACCATCTTTTCAAGACAATCAACTTTGTATGATGTTAGTTCATGCATACAAATTGCATAGATTTTTCACTGCCTGAGCACTAAGCCTGGCAGGAGAATAGATAATGAGTTTGAAAGAAGCATTGCAAGGTGCAGGTACATCAGTCAGTATCATCCATTTTCTTAGACACGCATTTTGTAGCAAAAGAAATCAGAATCACAGGATCACAGAATCATTGAAATAAAAAGGCCAACCACCCTTCCCAAAGTAGGGTCATTTAGAACAGGTTGCTCAGGGCTATGTCCAGTCATATTTTGAATGTGTCCAAGGATGGAAACTCCACAACCTCTCTGGAAAACCTGTTCCACTATTTGATCACCCTTAGAGTAAAAAAGCTTTTTCTTATGTTTAAATGAAAAAATCAGGTTGAACTATCTTTAGTCTTACTTGATAGGATTCCTGTTAGTAAATTTTACTCTGTGAGAGTTGAACATCAATGTAAGATTCATTTGACTTACCGTGGAATAAAATGAATCTTTCAAATATCCTTCTTTCCACTGATTATGGAGTGGCATAGAGAGATGAGCTTAAACATCTAATTCAGATGATATGAATGTTACCAGTGATAATTTTTCTTCCATAGCACCATGCAAAGTCAAAAATGAAAAAGAATAAAGACCCAAACAAAAAAACACTACTTTTTCTCTAACCCTTTGGGTTGAAAAGAATGATCTCCAGTAGCAGAATATGCACCTATTCTGCCTTTTTTTATTTGCTTTGCTATGCTTTGCTTATCCTCTCTACTAATGGAAACCATCTTTATGGGATCCCTTGTGCTACGGGAATACAATATCTTTTCCCACTGCACTTGTACCCTCTAAAGCTGTTGGTTAATTTCAACCAGAGTTAAACTGGGAGAGGCATCACATGAGAACCCAGCACCAAGAAGTTTTGTGAAAATCAACAGACTGTTGATAATGAGGAAAATGAGAGGAGAATCCAGTGTTTATCCATTTTGAGAGGTGATAGACAACTGACCAACCTGCCATGAGTACCAGATGGTCAGTCAGCACACTCATAATTCCAACCTAGCTACAGGACATGATTGTTTCTTGCCTTGAAAAAAAAAAACAGACAGGGAACAAAATAGTAAGGGAATGATATGGGGGTATGGGGAACAAGAGAGATATTTGGCATGTGATAAACAGGATGATATCATGGGAATTCATGGAACACAGAGAACCTGAGGATATGGCTGAGGGAGCAGGTGGGGATGGATATAAGGCATAATCTACGAGAAATGAGTTTCAGTAGCTCCACACATTGATCAGGAACTGAAATGCAATTGGCCAGGCTTCAGCCTGACAGCAAGTGCCCTAATAGTCAGTTTCTGCTCTCAGTTATAGTTCTATAAAAGTAGAATAACTCCCCCATTTGTTATTTTATTCCCAGTCATCACAAGGTGACCCATCTGTTTATATTTTCGCACGCAATGCATGGTTATAACAAATTGAAATTCCCATCAAATCACAATACTTTGCATATACTTAGCAGCATCTAAGAAACCAAGAGTTTCACAATGTCATATTCCTACTTGTCAAATAGAAGACTACCATCTGATTAACATTTTAAGTGTCAGAGTTGCTTGGATGACACATTTAGCAAGATGCAGAATAACTTCAGCCATATGCTTTAAAATACTATAAGAGAGAAAGGAGAATTAAGCATTAGCAGAAGCCTAATCTATGGCCAAGACTTGAAAAAGGTGCCTACATTTAGGCTCTGAAATGTGTAACTAACAATTTTCTCAAATGAATCCGTTTTCAAAAGAGCTGGCAACTCCAGACAACTCCAGACCCTCACATCTGCAAATTTAATGCAAGGAAAGCAATCTAATTTGGGATCGGAATCCTTTCTTGAGTTAATTTGGCAAGTGCTGACACATGAAACCCTGGTGCAGTCCCTTTGCTTTTCATCAGTCAAGAGAGAAGTGTCATATCTTTTCCTAGCCTGAGAACCATTAAGCAGGAACACATCCAGCAACAAGCACACAAATCAAACTCCATCCACTTGTCGTGGTTTGGGCCAGACTGACCAATGAAATGAATGACAGATGCTCTCCCCCACCTCTCTTTCCAAGGAGAGGAGGGAGAGAGAGAAACAGACCTATGAGTTGAGAAAAAAAACTCCTTTAATGAAAATATTAATAAATTAATAAAATAATAAAAAAGAAAATAAAGAAATATATACAATATATAAAAAAGCAGTATCGAGCTCCCAGGATGATGATCGGGACACTGACAGGCACGGGGAAAGTCCCAAACTGGACTCAGTGATGGACGGGAACTGGATTCTGGATCTGGATTCAGGAATGCAGGGATGGGGATCAAAGGCAGATGAACAGACAGAGTCCTCCTTGGATGCCGGCCATTGAAGAAAGAAGGCTGACCCTTTGATCCCTCAGCTTTTATACTAAGCATGAGGCAGATGGGATGGAATACCTTGTTGGTCAGTTTTGGGTCACCTGTCCTGCCCGCTTCTCCCCGCAGGTGGGACCCCTCTACGCTTTTCTGCTTCCAACCCTCCAGTGGGGCAAATAAAAAGTTATCTGGCTTTGGTTGTCACAGCAATAAGTATAAGCAAGGGCCTGTCTGCATACCATTCCTTGGCATAAATTACAGTTAATGAGGTCTTATCACTCTGAAACCAAACAGTTTCTGCCCAATATGCTGTTAATTTCAGAAAGTCCAGTTAGTTAGAAGAAATTTAGCTGTGAAGTAAAATTACAAAACAGAAAATGGGCCCTGTTTTACTTCAAAACAGGATACCACTAACGGTCAAAATATGTCTATTCCATACATATCACAGAATCAGTCGGTCTGTGAGGAAGTTATAGGAAACAGTCAAAAGCTTTGCTAGTGTCAAGACAAACAATATCCACTTTGCTTAGTTTCTTCCTCTCAGAATGCTGAACTCCACCGCTCATGGTCACTGCAGCCAAGGCTGCCTCTGACCTTCACATTCCTGACCAGCCCTGCCTTGTTTGTAAGCATGAAGCCCATCTCCTCTCATTGGTTACTCAACCACCTGTGTCAGGAAGTTGTCATCAACACCGTCCAGCAGCTTCCTGGGTTGCTTGTGCCCTGGTGTGTTCTCCCTCCAGCAGATAACGGGGTGTTTAAATTCCCCTGTGAGGACCACGCCCTGAGAACATGAGGCCCCATCTCCTTCTTGTTCAGGCAGTCTGTAGTGGATTTCCACCACACCATCACCCATGTTACTCTGCCCTCTAAATCGGTGCATCGTCTGTCCCAGCCCATGTCCACTCTTCTAGTGCTGGTGCATATGTACCTATAACATAAATGTATTATTCCAGCTAAAATGCATATTTATTTTCTGCCACAGAGTCAGACACAGTGTCCATGTGGATGTGAGAGGGAAAGAAAAGCGTACAGAAGAGAAACCTCTATCTTATAGTATGACTGATGTGCACATATTTAAATTGCTATAAAAAGGGAGTAAGGTGGGAGGTTAGAGTGCTGCTTTAAGTTCATATTCACTTTGGAGGGGAAAATCCTGACAGCTTCTTTATATCAAGTTCTTACTGTTATCTCAACTGATATCACAGTACCATATCCAGGGAGCTATATGGCCTCCCTCTAGCTTGATGTCTAAAATATTAACTCACAGATAACATCTTGCACAATGAAACAAGCTCCCTTCAGCCTCCTACACTTAGAGTAAGCAGACTACAAGTGCCCTCCAAGCTTGCAAGTAGTTTAGCTAACAAAAACTTCAAAAGACATCTTATAAAACATGGTCTGTTGGTCATTTGTCTCATTTCCCTATGAAAAGGGCTACCAATTTTCCTTTAATTTTCTGAAAGAGATGATTGTGACATAATCAGGAAAGGTTGGATCTGAAATATTTTGTAAGAACAGACTTAGCTGAGTTAAAGCTCAACCGGTCACCAAGATAACTAAGGTTGTGTTAACTAAGGATGTGTTAGCTAAGGATGCGATAACATCCCTGGATATAAGGACATAGTGAGGTATAAAACTTGTGTGAGGTGGGTTTGCATAAGTATTAAGTTCGTCACACTCTGAAGACCACCGCCAGACTGAGACCACAATAATGTTTCCACCTTCTCTTTTCTTGACTGCCAGCTCTGCTTGCAGCTGTCAAATCTAAAACCAGCTCCACTCACTATTGATAAAAGCTTCACTGATTCTTGTGGAAATACTCAAATGAAGAAGGTTGCTTGTAGGAACAAAGGTCCAGAAAAACAGATTTTCCCTTTAAAACAGAGAGTATATCTGTTTCAGAAAAGTATTCCGTACATTTATGATGTTTGACAAATCAGACAATTTTTCTGAACTATGCTTCCCTCTTTATTTCTTTTAATTTTGAATGTTTGTTTCATTTGGATCTACTTACACCTTGGAGACACTGCACCTAAACTTGCTAAAGAGGAGCTGGACTTGTCTAGCTCGATGGCCAGTGTAATATCACCCCCCTCAGCCCCTACTCTTCCTGCTAAGAGAAAGACACAGGGCTGCAGCCATTCTTCCCACTAGTTACATGCAGCTAAGCAAAAAAATGAACTCAGGGAGTCATAAATTCCTAGGAACTTAGCAATCCAGTCATGTCTGATCAGGTTTACTGAGCTCTTTGGAAAATAAATACATAAATCTGCTCATGTACTCATGTAATGCCTAGGAAAATGTTCCAGTGTTTCAGTGTAAGTCCAATAGCATATTTGACAATGTTATTTCTGCAGATGTGTAATACAATGAGCTTTTTCAGGCATTTGAGTAATAATATCCATTACAGTGTTCTTCAGAGTTTTACAAGGTTGCCCTTATTCTTTTTCTTTTTGTTGTCATGTATTTAAGTGTCCTGAACTGTAATAGACATGTTGCATCATATTACCAACATTTCACATTATTATTTAATAAACAGCCAAAAAAGAAATGTCAGCAGGATGATTATACTTTCACATTTTACTGTACCAGTGAGGAACAATTACACTGCAATCCAATAAAAAAGAACTGCTACAATAGGGAGCTGAAAATACAAGGTGGCAGCCTAGAAAAAAACTGTATTGCTTTTCTGCAGACAGTGCAGACATCGGTTTCAAAAACATAGTGGAAATTTCTAGTTTTCTAAAGAAAAAAAAATTAGATGCATCACAGATCTGAGAGGGGAAGCTAAATCTGTGAGCAAAGTTCACCTTTAGGAAATAGCTGTTGTCATTCAAACTGATACACTTCTGCTTTTGGGAGAAGCAAAGTGAGTCCTGCAGGTAGATGGGAAAAAAGAGACCAAGGAACAGACCAGTAAGGATCAGGTTAAAAAGGAAAACAGAAAAAGAAGTGACTAAACTCTCTACAATTGGAAAGCAGAAAAGATGAAAATAAATGGGCAAGTAAGGGCATAATTTATTCATCTGTGGAAGGAGAACGCTGAGGGAAAAACAGAGACAAAGCAGGACATTTCCACAAATGTACATCTTGCCACCTTTAAGAAGTCCCAAGACAGCAGTCTGTTCAGATAAATACAAGTGCAAAGAATCAATAAAATTTGGCAAGTATGAAAGAAACATTTAAGATTTGTTCCCCTTTTTTTTGTTGACTCTTCAGTTTTGCATATATACAGATCTACTTACAGCGCTGATTTACATAGGTGATAGCTGTCTGG
This sequence comes from Pluvialis apricaria, assembly GCA_017639485.1. NCBI lineage: Eukaryota > Metazoa > Chordata > Aves > Charadriiformes > Charadriidae > Pluvialis > Pluvialis apricaria. The sequence goes on from CM030007.1 coordinate 18,048,373, forward strand.
AACTGGGACTCTTCTGTAATGTCTACAAACATTGCTGAGCACGGCAGCTTCCATTCTCTGCTTGGGACTCTCCAATGTTACCAAAAAAACCCTTTACTTATGCTCAGAAAAAATGGTGTATAGTGCAGGGAAAATTGATTTTTAAAATACTTTATGTCAACATGTCTATTGCACAAATAAATGTTGATCACATTGCAGGTTACCAAATTCAGACAATTTATCTGAAGATTTAGGGACCTAAATTTAGGTATCTGCACAAGCCAGAAATCTAACCTTTGATGGTAGCCAATGGAGATCTGGCCAGTACAGATGTGGACTCTGGAGAGCTAATTGTCTCCTCTAAAAGCAAACACCTACATTTGGTCAGGTAAATAGCTCTCTATACTCTTTTGGATGACTTGATTAGATCTCCCTTGATTATAATGGGAGCTTAGATGCCTGGCTCAGAGGTTAAAGGTGTTAATAGCAGTCTTTGTATTATAATTAGAGATAGAGCAGCCCTCCTATGTGGCAGAACTAGAAGTTGCTTTCATGGCTTTTCTAAAATCACCCCCAGCTGGACTGGCACTGTGTCATGTATCTATAGATGTCTGAGCCTTAGTCTGAATCCCAACCTGAAATCCAGAAATGAATGAGAATGTTGCTTAATTTCTCATTAAAAATAAAATAAAATAAAATAAAAATTATTATTTCAGAATCAAATCAAAAACACACCTCTAATTCATTACAATCATGACTAACAGTAAGGACTTCTGGCAAAAGGAGAAGTGGAAAGGGAAAATTAACTATGGAAAACAAAGACCTTTCTAGATCCAAGGCTGTTATCTGACTTGGTAAGACAAAATGATATTTCTGTGTGGATTTTGTTTTGGTTTGGTTTTGGTTTTGATTCTCCAGTTTTCTCCAGTTTTCTAACCTAACCGGGACCTGATATGAAGCTGTCAGTCCCACAAGATGCGAGTAACTGGCGTCATTTTGCTGATTAGCCACAGGTTTGACTGGTAGCGTAGTTTGATTAAGGGTCAGCAAAAGCACACATATAAACCAGACACAAAACCCCCACACAATGCCAGTCCAGCTGCAGACCTCTTCAGAAAGGCTACTCAAACAATTCAGAACAGTCCATTCTTGCCATGTTGTAGAATGTCTCCTTCCTTAATTGTAAGACAAAGACTGCAGTGAATTTCTTTCAAGTTACTCTGAGTCACCTGGAAAACTTTTTTAAGGCAATGTCTGCTTTAAAGCAACCTTCAATAAATTGCTATAATTATTTTTCTAGCTGAAAATTTTAGTAAATAATTGAAAATTCCTTTTTGATTCTTTTCAATTATAAATTCATAAGCGCATTGTTAGTTCTGGCAGTTTGTGATTTTTTTTTCCTCCTTCCTCCCTGAAAGGGTTGGTGCTTCCAGAAGCCAGTAGGCACTGCATGCTAATCAGGTGTGAGCAACTGAGAATATTAATTTCTCAAAATGTAGAATATAAATGAGTGTAGTGGGCTTTAAGTATTTATGACTGGTATGAAACCACAAGGCTCTGCGTGTCAGTCTTTTCCCTGACCCATCACAAGCTGGGTGCTACTTGAGTCAGGCCCAGATTCATCAAAAAACATACTGGTCATCAGAATTTTGTCACTGAGGGATACCTAACCATGTACGTGAATAAAGGTCAGATGAGGGGGTGCCACACAATAATGAACACGGAACGCCACAGCTGTGATATAACTGGAATCATGTCAAACTGAATACTGAAAAAGGAATTCTTAATTGAGGGAAAGGATGTTGTGGCATATCAAGCTGAATTTTGTTTTCACTACACAGAATACTGTTTTCTTTCTTGTTCAAACAGATACCTTAAGAAGCCTCTGAAGATTCTTTCTAGCATTTTTTTGAGAGAAAGGAGAGGTAGGTAGGTAGATGAGGCAGCCACCTGTCTGGGAAGCAATATTTCACTGACAGTGAAAAAAAAAAAAAGTATTATGTTTTTATACTTTGAATAAGCTTTTTAAGCTCAGCCTTGCATAAACTCTGGAGTGAAGCAGCAAATTTTTTATTTATGATTTTTGTTTTTAACAAGAGGACCATCCAAAGAACCTAAAGGTATACAAGTCCATGAGACCTGATGAGATATATCCACGGTTCCTGAGGGAACTGGTGGATGAAGTTGCTAAGCCACTTTCCATTATATTTGAAAAGTCATGGTAGTCTGGTGACTATGACATGGTTAGTTCCCACAAACTGGAAAAAGGGAAACTTAACCCCCATTTTTAAAAAGGGGAGAAAGGAAGACCCAGGGAACTACAGGCCAGTCAGTCTCACCTCTCTGCTTGGCAAGATCACGGAGCAGATCCTCCTGGAAACTCTGTTAAGGCACATGGAAAATAAGGAGGCGATCGGTGACAGCCTACATGGCTTCACCAATGGCAAGTCATGCCTGACAAATGTAGTGCCCTTCTGTGACAGGGCTACAGCATTGGTAGATAAGGGGAAAGCAACAAACATCATCTACCTGGACTTGTGCAAAGTGTTTGACGCTGTCCCACATGACATCCTTGTCTCTAAATTGAAGAAACATGGATTTGACAGATGGACCACTCGGTGGATAAGGAACTGGCTGGATAGCCACACTCAAACGGTTGTGGTCAATGGCTCAATGTCCAGGTAGAAATCAGTGACGAGTGGCACTCCTCAGGGTCGGTACTGGGACTGGTGCTGTTTAACATGTTTGTCGCCAACACAGACAGTGGGATTGAGTACATCCTCAGCAAGTTTGCCAATGACACCAAGCTGTGTGGCACAGTCAACATGCTGGGGGGAAGGGATGCCACCCAGAGAGACCTGGTCAGACTGGAGAGGTGGGCCCATGCAAACCTCATGAAATTCAACAAGGCCAAGTGCAAGGTCCTGCACCTCGGTTGAGGCAATCCCAAGCACAAATACAGGCTGGGTGGAGAATGGATCAAGAGCAGCCCTGGGGAGAAGGACTTGGGGGTGTTGGTGGATGAGAAGCTCAACATGAGCCAGCAATGTGCACTTGCAGCCCAGAAGGTCAACTGTATCCTGGGCTGCATCAAAAGAAGTGTGACCAGCAGGTTGATGGAGGTGATTCTGCCCCTCTACTCTGCTCTTGTGAGACCCCACCTGGAATATTGTGTCCAGCTCTGGAGCCCTCAGCATAAGAAGTACACAGATCTGTAGAGAAGGTCCAGACGAGGGCAATGAAGATGATCTGAGGGTTGGAGCACCCCACCTATGAAGACAGGCTGAGAGAGTTGGGGTTGTTCAGCCTGGAGAAGAGAAGGCTCTGGGGAGACCGTATTGCAACTTTCCAGTGTCTGAAGGGGGCCTACAAGAAAGCTGGAGAAGGACTTTTTACAAGGGCATATAGGGATAAGACGAGGGGTCATAGCTTCAGACTGGAAGAGGGTAGGTTTAGATTAAACGTTAAGAAGAAATTTTTCACTTTAAGGGTGGTAAGGCACTAGAACAGTTTGCCCAGAGAAGTTGTGGATGCCTCATCCCCAGAATTGTTCAAGGTGAGGCTAGATGGGATTTTGAGCAACCTGGTCTAGTGGAAGGTATCCCTGGCCATGTTTCAAAGCACTGGGATAAACGCTCAGAAGGTGTCAGCATCCAAACCAAAATAGATAAGATGCCTGGTATTCATGTTATTGAGCTATTGGCACGTTTTCTTTATCTTATCTTCAGAAAGACAAGACCTTTAGTGGTGTCATTTCCATTATTTTACCAAGTCCATAGCCTTCTTGTCATAAAAAAAACCATACAGCCATAAAAAAAGTTTACTCTTGTTACCATATACCGTTTCAACCCTTAATTCCCTACAGTTTTCCAGTCTAGCTAAGGTTAATGTCATCACGCCACTTAAAATAAAGTAACACTTTCAGAGCAAAAAATTTAGTAAACAAATCAATAATATTTAATTATTAAAGAAAAGCTGTTTTCGCAGCTAACGTAGCTGTACCTCTGTCCTCCAATGTCCTTTCCACAACATGGAGTTTGCCATTTTCAAAATAATCCATGTACATTATTCTGGAGTAACCTCGGGGTCCAGTCATCTGGCATTTCCTTCCCAGTCAACCCTCAGCATGGCAGCCTCCCAAGTGTGCAACTCATGTCTCCTCTGTGTGAGGTACGTAGGAGGCAGCTCTGCTGCTGGTAGCCAACTCAAAAGATTCCGAAAGTGTGACTCATTAGTTCTTCTTTCCAAGTTTTAGGGAATCAGGTTGCCTTTCCATATGTACGAAGCTGTAACTTCTGATCCACGATGCAAGCATCTCCATAGGTTGCTTGTTTGGTAGGGAGTCTTGGGAGGAACTTGGGAGCAGCTCAAGAGCAAAGAGTTACAATAAAGTGGGCTGCAACTTTCTTATTTCCAGCAAGACACCTTTTCACCAATTTCCCTGTTGTTTACAAAGTATCCAAGGGAAAATAGGGCACAGTGGGGCACCAGAGAGAAGCTAGTTCAGAAGGCATCATTAGAAGGCATTGGAGGGAGGTGCTTGCTAGTGCCACCAGTAACTTCTGTCAGCCTTTACTTCTGACCCATGGGAAAGAGTCTTGATTGATCAAGAGGTATCATCTTGCAGAGGTGTGTAGTGCTAATTGACGCAGCTTGTTGTAAGGGCTGTCTTCTGTTGTGAAGGCTATCCTTGTCAACTCCACTTTCGCTGGTGCCTGTTCCTCCTTGAAACTTCTACTATTTGTCTGTGAATGGGCACAGTGCCACCCAACAGATGGTCATAAGTGTAGGCATGCTGGAAACCTACTATGTACAGATCTAAAGCCAGATTTCTCCTCCAAATAGGAAAATTATGTAGAGCTTCTACATTCTTCGTTAGCTAAAGTCATCTCTACTTTAAATATCCCCAAATACTTTCCAGCATAGTCAGAGCAACTTTTGGGCTCTAGTATAGAAAGATAAACCATTCCTGAGGGTGAGGAAAGAGATTATGAGGGATGTCTCTATGCAACAAAATCAATCTCTATAAAATGTGTGGTGTTAAATGGAAAATGAACTTTTTTATGGTTTTAAAGTTCCTCCAAAGGATAAGTATACATAGACTGGACGAAGATGCAAATTCAGTCACATGTGGAAAACTTCTCAGTTATCTCAAGATTTCATCCTTGTTGTAATTATACATTCTACTAGTCTCCGACTTTCTATACAACATGGCAGGAGGCTTGTTCCTCTCAGACCAAGTATGATATTAAACAGGTTTTTGCTTTTCATGGCTCAGAAGCTGGAATCTAATTTATGCAATGCATGCAAAAGAAAAAAAAAAGTGTTATTTTCCAGAGGCAACCCAATAAAATCTACACACCATTTTTTTTTCAATACAAGCAGCCATTGCAGGACGGTTCATATAACTTCTCCACTGTTAACAATTCACTTAGAAAGAAATATTTTCTAGGAAACTAATCTAAACTCTTTCCTTCTTTCCCTGGCCTTGCTTTCAGTTTTCCCTCAGCAGCTTATAGCTCAGAAAGTGATTTTCCTGTTCACTGCTTACTGCCATCAGCCTTGGATGTTTATTTGCTTTTTTTTTATCTCCTTATTTCAGTACCAGTATAAGATAGCTGCTTCAACAGCAATCACAGGTTCTACATGCTTTACAGATTTTGTTTTCAGTCTGAATGCCCTTTTTCTTCTGCTAGCTGTCTGCACTTCACACCACACGTTGCCTCTTTCTCAGACAGATCTCTCTGATTTGATTTCCTCTGCTTTACCACTCTTCTTTGTAGCTGGTCTAATCTAATGTCAGGTTCTCTTGGCGGAAAATTGATTCTGCCAGGCTGCTTTGTGGCTTTCAAGGGGCTTTGAAGAAACAAGTATGAGCAAAAAGGGCAGTGGAGGAAGTCAGGACTTCCAAACATTTGGATCCCAAATTGCTGGTTCATACCGTTTTAAGGCAGAAGAGATGGAGCTTTTGCTCCACGTAGGAGGGTGAACTCTCCATGCTCAGGTTTCTCTGTTATTGAAAGTATGCTTTCAGCTCTGTCAGCTTGTCTACATAAATGAGGGCAAAGCAAAGACACTTTCTTGTCTTCTTCAATTAGCATCCCTGGCTTTCTGACCTCTTCAGTGTCTGGAGCTTCTAAAAAGTCTGATCATGGTGGGGGGGGAAAAAAAAAAAAAAACAAACAAAAAACAAAAAACCAAACTGTTTTTTAAAGGTCCTTCTAAGCTGTTAAAAATCCTAAACTGAGTATCATCAGGTCAGTCTAGTAGCAGCCAATTTTGGCAAGAATTCATATGTCTTAATAGCTAAAGAAAAGCCTTTCTATCATCTTTGCGTTAAGAGAGTCACATCTAGGAGCCTTGAAATTAAGTTCTAATGGATTCAGTTATCCTGCCCCACTGTTCCTGCTATTTCTATAGGTTGGCAACTTCTGGGACAGACAAACTTTGAAACAGAAATGGTTGCACAGCTGTGCATGGCACTCCAATCATATCAAAAGAAAAAGTCCTCTCACCTCCTGCAGTATATCCATGACTAGAAACTTTTTACAATGTCTCTACACAAAGGCCTGTGATTCCTAACACCAGGCATTGGGTACTCAGATGCAAAGTACAATATATGGAAGATTGCACCTTTATTTGTGGAAGAGGTTATGCACAGTGATTTTGCATTTGAATATAATCACTGAGTGAACTAGAGTCCATGTATATTGTGGAAAATATCTTCTTATTGGCAAGTATGCATTTGGTAGATGTCAAGTTTGCTGAGGTTATGGAGAGGGGCTCTGTGGTGGGTTTGACCTTGTCTGCCTGCCAGACCCTCACCCAGCTGCTCTATCACTCCCCCTCCTCAACAGGACAGGAGGGGAAAATAGATGAAAAAAGCTTGTGGGTTGAGATAAAGAAAGGGAGATCTCGTACTGTCATGGGAAAAACAGACTCAACTTGGGGAAAATAGTTTATTTTTTTGCCAATTAATAACAGAGTAGCATAGTAAGAAATAAAAACATAAATAAAACTACCTTCCCTCCAGCCCTGTCTTCTTCCCAGGCTCAACTTCATTCCTGACTCTTCTACATCTCCCGTCCGAGTGTCACAGGGGTTGGCGAATGGGGGTTGTGGTCAGTTCACAACACTTCATTTCTGCTGCTACTTCCTCCTCGTGCTGTTCCTTTCACCCAGTGTGGGGTCCCTCCCATGGGGTATGGTTCTTCATCAACATCACCAACATGGGTCCTTCCCATAGGCTACAGTTCTTCAAGAACTGATCCAACATGGGTCTTTTCCAAGGGGTATAGTCCTTCAGGAGAAGACTGTCCCAGCATGGACTCTCCATGGGCTGCAGCTTCCTTCAGGACATATCCACCTGATCCAGTGTGGGGTCCTCCACAGGCTGCAGGGTGGATAACTGCTCCACTGTGGTCATTCATGGCATATAGGGTGACAATCTGCTTCACCATGGTCTTCTTCCTGGGCTGCAGGGGAATCTCTGCTTCAGTGTATGGAGCATCTCCTCTCCCTCCTTCTTCATTGACCTTGGTGTCTGCATAGTTGTTTCTCTCACATTTTTCTCACTCATCTCTCTCACAGATCCTGAACAGCATTTTTTACCCTTTATTAAATATATTATCACAGAGGTGCCACCAACATCACTGACCAGCTCAGCTTTGGAGCTGCCTGGAACCGGCACTGTCCACCACAGGGCCAGTTCTTGGTGTCTTCTAACAGATGCCACCCTTGCAGCACCTCTGCTACCAAAACCTTGCCAGAGAAACCCAATACAGGTTCTTAAAGGAGTAATGGAAAGGTGGGTGGGGATAGCAAGTGTCACACAACCTCATTCCAGAAACTGACAGCCAGGCTTGGTGAGAACCTAGAAATGTTGGAAGCTTGTCAGGGTTATGACTTCTGGCAGTTTTACAATGTATCTTTATCCTATAATGAATTTATGATCTGTATTTGAATGAATTCTTTTGAATTTGTACACTCCTATCATAGTCTTTGCCCAAGAGCAACACTGAGATTCCATGGGCAATCTCATGCTTCTCGGAGGAACAGTATGCTCAAGCACTGTAAATGCCTGACAAATTTGGTGGCCTTCTACGAAGGGGTTACAGCGGCGGTGGACAAAAGAAGATCAACTGATGTTATCTACCTGGACTTGTGCAAAACGTTTGACACTGTCCCACACGATATCCTGGTCTCCAAATTGAAGAGACATGGATTTGACAAATGGACCACTCGGTGGATAAAGAACTGGCTGGATGGTCGCACTCAAAGGGTTGTGGTCAACGGCTCGGTGTCCAAGTGGAGAGCAGTGACGAGTGGCGTTCCTCAGGGGTCAGTACTGGGACCTGTACTATTCAACATCTTTGTCAGCGACATGGACAGTGGAGTAGAGTGCACCCTCAGCAAGTTTGCTGATGATACCAAGCTGTTTGGCGAGGCAGACACGCTGGAGGGGAGGGATGCCATCCAGAGGGACCTGGACAGGCTGGAGAGGTGGGCCCAAGCCAACCTCATCCAGTTCAACAAGGCCAAGTGCAAGGTCCTACATCTGGGTCGAGGCAATCCCAAGCACACATACAGGCTCGGCGGGGAATGGCTGGAGAGCAGCCCTGGGGAAAAGGACCTGGGGGTGATGATTGATGAGAAGCTCGACATGAGCAAGCAATGTGCGATCACAGCCCAGAAGGCCAACCGTATCCTGAGCTGCATCAAAAGAAGTGTGGCCAGCAGGTCAAGGGAGGTGATCCTGCCCCTCTACTCCACTCTCGTGAGACCCCACCTGGAGTACTGCATCCAGCTGTGGAGTCCCAACATAAGAAGCACATGGACCTGCTGGCGCGGGTCCAGAGGAGAGCCACGAGGATGATCCGAGGGCTGGAGCACCTCTCCTATGAGGAGAGGCTGAGAGAGTTGGGGCTGTTCAGCCTGGAGAAGAGAAGGCTCTGGGGAGATCTTATTGTGGCTTTCCAGTACCTAAAGGGGGCCTACCGGAGAGCTGGGGAAGGACTTTTTACAAGGGCATGTAGTGATAGGATGAGGGGGAATGGCTTTAAGCTGGAAGAGGGCAGGTTTAGATTAAACATTAGGAAGAAGTTTTTCACTTTAAGGGTGGTAAGGCACTGGAACAGGTTGCCCAGAGAGGTTGTTAAAGCTCCGTCCCTGGAGGTGTTCAAGGCCAGGCTGGACGTGGCCTTGGGCAGCCTGGTCTTGTGGGAGGTGTCCCTGTTTGTGGCAGGGGGGTTGGAACTCGATGATCTTCAAGGTCCCTTCCAACCTAAACCTTTCTATGATTCTATGATTCTATGAAATATTTTTGCCTAGTGAATCCTGGTAAAACATGTCTACTCATTAAGAGTAAGTGTGGGAGGACAACGAAGGTCAAGGGCACTTTACTTGTGTAAATCCATGCCCATACTTCAAGTACTCCTAGTAGCAACAGGTGATGTCATCTATACAATTTGCCGGCACGTCTCATTCAGGCAGCCAATTTGAAACCCAAACAACATCATTGTCCTCTAAGGGTCTTTGTATGAGCACTTCGTTTTTCACTGTTAAATCAGTGGGTGGACAGCCTGAAGTGGAACACTCATAGGGCATCTTTGTACTGACAGATTCTCCTTTGGTTCCAGAATCAGAATAAGCAACACCAGCATAACTGGCAGTTATATGCATATCAGGAAGGAGCTGCAAGAAGTAAGGGGCAGAAAAGGGGAAAAATGATGAGTTTATTTCACCAGTATAGCTAAAAACTGAGTGTTCTGTAAATCATATAAGCCCAATGTCACAACAGTGCAAGATCAACACACTGAAGACCTCTGACTTCTTTCAGGAATACACCACGTTATTTTGTTTATAAAATATATAGTAACTACTAGATAAAGGCTAGAGTTTCTGGACTCAAGTTTTGTGGTGGTGTGCAGTGATATCTGCATAGTGCCACACAATATCTTTTAGGGGTTATCCCTATAGAGACAAACTTAGATGGGAGAAATGGTAGAGCCATGGCAGCATGGCGTGTTGCTATCAGGTCCTGCTTCTTGATCTGAGAGGAAGGCTGCATTAATGCTGTTGTCCTGCTTTCAGCAATGAACTAGTTCCTTTATCAAAACAACACAGTGCCACATTGCCATACATTTCTGCTCTCGTAGGTATTTTGATCTATGAGCATGGGAGAAGGAGGAAAAGGAAGTTTCTCAGTAAATCTTGCCCAGTATTATTAGGTGTATAGAGCAGGAACCCTCCACAACTATCAAGTCAGTCCATGTTTCTTTTTCTAGTGAACTACATCTAGCAATTAAAAAAAAGGGGGGGTGGGGGTATCTCACTTTGTAAGGCACACTTTGAATTACTAATGTGAAGGTGTGCTAGCAATGTCTTTAAATGGGGCTGCTCTCCATCTGAATGTTTTTCAGAATTTTTATTTACACTACAGGTAAAATTCCAAACTTTAAAAAGCTTTTCAAACTTAAATTTGGTCTTTGTTGATTTTCTGTGTGGCAGGATGGGAGAAGGAATGAAGAACAGATGCTTTTATAGACAACTCCTGAATTAATGTCTTCTGCATGGTAATCTGAAAATGCAAGGGACTGAGCTGAAATCCATTTAGCTCCTTTCTTTTGCTCTTTTCTCCATTTGTGAGTTGTATTATTTGTGGGTGAATCTGTGGAAAATAGGAACTGAAGGAAGTTGGTAGGTCTGCTTGCTTTAGGAGGAACATAACACTCCCAGCACAAGAAAACCAAAATTGAAGTCTCACTATGCATAAGAAAAAAGTATTATCACTGAACAAAGAAGATATAAAAGAACTGGCGGGATTCTGCCTACAGAATCTGTCCACAAATCCTGAAATCTGATAAAGTTATTTGGGCTATTCAGAACATGAAAACAAGAGAAAGAATTTTAGAATGCAGAACTGACAGTATAAGGGCAAGTGAAATGTAAAGTTGGTAAGTACAAAAAACCCCACAAAAACTACTTTTCCCTCAGCAGTTGAATTAGAAATCTGTTGGCTTTATCACCTAAGGAAAAGGAGATGCATATCATTACAGATAGATCACTGGAACCTCTACTTAATGCATCACAATGATGAAAAAAGCAAATGAGATGTCAGACTGCACAAAAAATGGGCTGGGGAAGAATACCGCAAAAAGTAATGCAATTATGTTTCTAGTTCTACAATACCAGCCACCATATTTTAAGAAAAATTGCAGAATTATAATGGGCTTGAGAGAAGGGCATAATTATTAAGAACACTGAAAAACATTTAAAAGGAGATTGAAAAGAGTGGAATTGTTTCCTTTAGAAAGGAGATTAATAAGAGAAGATGAGAAATAACTATACTAAATAAAAGAATGTGATAGAAAAGGTAGATGGGGAACTTGTGTTTCCTCTCTCTTGTAATGCAAGAACAAGGAGATATGCTAACAAAACTGAAAGCTGGCAGAATGAAAACTGATAAAATCCGTTCCTTACAGCAGATAATTAGACTGGAGCAAATACATTGAAAGAGGTGCAATTGAGGTCAAGGATTCTGCAAGGCTGAATGAAATTTGAACGGTTACATGAATTAATGTCAGCAAGAATGTCAGAAAGAAGATAAAGCCTCAGTTTTCAGGGCTAAATCCAGCCTCTAACTTCTAGGAACAGGTAGAAGGTTCTCAGTACCAGGCTTCTTTATTTTTCATATAAATTGCATTTCTCACTGCTATTAGTAAGATTCCTACAGTATGGCCAATGGAATTTCTCACATAAGTTTATTTCACAGTGCTGTTCCAACTGCATTTTGGGTCTGTTCACAGTAACATGACAGCATTGCAGATGGTGTAAAAGCATATCTCCAAAAAACAATCCAGTCATCACTTCCATTTTCAAAATCCAGAGATGAGTCATTCCCCTCCCACAGGTAAATGTATTTGTATGAACATCAAGCTCTACAAACTTCTATGTATATCCTCATAATGAAAAAAAAGTACAGCAGAGTCCTTCTCTGTATTGATAAAACTCAGGTTTCAGCCCACCCTTAACCACTCTCCAATTCAGCAAATCAAGCAGATGTAACTGAGAGTACCCAAACGGATACAACAGTGCAATGCTGGATTATGGTAAAGGGGATATAAGAAGAAAAGATTGGTAAGTGAAGGAATGAGAAAAGGGTTCCTTGGAGAAAGACAGCAGCCATGCAGCGGTTAGCCACAGTTCTTAGAGGACCACAGGATCACAAGATGATTCAAGCAGGGAGGAACCTCTGATCCCACCTCCTGTTCTCAGCAGGGCAGCTCTGAGGTCAGATCAGGCTACTCAGGGCTTCATCCAGTTGGGACTTAAAAACCTCTGAGGACAGAGACTACATAACCTCCCTGGGCAACCTGTGCCACTGACTGACTGTCTTCAGGGGGAAGAAATGTCTCCCTAGGTCCAGTCTGACCCTCTCCTGTTTCACTTTATGCCTGTTGTCTGTCAGCCTCCCACCCTGCACCACTGTCAAGAGCCCAGCTCCATCTCCTCAATGACCTCCTCGTACACATGGGGGGGCTGCTGTCAGGTCCCCCCAAAGCCATCTCTGCTCCAGACTGAACAAGCCCAGCTCCCCCAGACTTTCCTTACAGGACAAGTGCTCCAGTCCCTACCATCTTAGTGGCCTCCCTTGAACTGTCTCCAGTTTTTCAGTCTGTCTTGTATTGGGGGACCCAACACTGGAGTCAGTAATCCAGATGTCATCTAACAAGTACTGAGTAGAGGGAGCCATCTGAGTGAGGCAGACCACCAGCCTGTAGTTCCCTGAGCTGCCTCTTTTGGAAGACCTTTTGCCTTCCTCCAGCAATCTTTTCCTTTTGCCTCTCCCCAGCTCCACTATTTCATGGTCTCTCCAGTGAAGACTGCCATTATCACATCTCAAATCAGTTGTCCTAAATAGCAAACAGACAGATTCCATCTACATTCACTCAATATAAAACACAAAAGAACATGAATTAACAGCAGGGATTTTAATTCCCACTTGTAGAGAAATCCAGAGTCTAAAGGCAGTCTATCAATGGAGAAGGTGGCTAAGGTATGGCAGAGACCTGGGTTCATATCACTTCTGTCTAATTTGACACAAAAACTTGGATTTGTCTCACAGTTGCAACTCCCAAGCAACACTGGGTTAGGTCTTCACTGCACATGTGCAAACTAAAACTTTTAAGGGTGGCCACCAAACATCAGACAGTACAGAGCAGAGGTTCCTGAGCCAAAAGAAACACCTCACTGTGGCCTGGTTAGCCATTACTGTAGCTAAACCCCATACTTTCCTTCTGCATTTCAATCTAATTCTGGCATGGTCCTGCTCTGCTGGCCCCTGAGGTTTCTTTGTTTTATCTGTCTGACAACACAGGGAATCTCTGTTAAGCTGAGGAGTATGTTAGATAACAAACATCCTTAGTACCACAATAGTTTAAAATCCACATGGATTTTAAAGCAGCAAGGATGTCTTACAAGCTGCAGACCAGGGAGAGAAAAGCTCATATATCCCTTTCTGTTGTTTCAGCTGTCAGAAACCGGTGGTGCACTTCCAGCTCTGGCTTTGCTGGTTAATCTGGTCAGTGACTGCCCATTGGTATGTCCTTAGTGGGTGGCTTTTCCAAACCTGTGTTCCTGTGCATATTTTGCTCAGATAAGGACAAGCACACAGACTGCCTTGCCACATCAGACTGTACCATCAAGCTGTATCTATACCATCAGGTGCAGGTTGCATAGGCAGAAAGGGCTGTATCTGTCACTTGTATGCGGAATCTAGTTTTAATAAACACATTTTATGGAGGTACAGGGCATGGCGTGAAGGCATGAGCAAGGCAATAAAATACCACATTGAAAAGGACCTCAAGGATCATCTGGTCCAACCTTTCTTGGCAAAAGCACAGTCTAGACAAGATGGCCCAGCACCCTGTCCAGACAAATCTTAAGTGTCCAATGTTGGGGAACCCACCGCTTTCCTGGGGAGATTATTCCAACAGCTGGTTGTTCTCATTGTGAAAAATTTTCCTTTTGTGTCCATTCAGAATCTCCCCAGGAGTAACTTGCAACCTGTTACCCCTCCTCTTTTCCATGGGACTCCTTGTAAAAAGGGAGTTTCCACCTTCTTTGTAGCCACCTTTTAAATACTGGAACATGGTGAGAAGGTCTCTTCCCTAAGCCTTCTTTTCTCAAGGCTGAACAAACCCAGTTCTCTCAGCCTTTCCTCATATGGCAGACTTCCCAGTCCTTTGATCATCTTTGTGCCCCTTCTCTGGACCCTCTCCAGCCTGTCCACATCCTTTTTGTATAGTGGGGACAAAATCTGAACACAGTATTCCAGGTGTGGCCTGACAAGTGCTGAGTAGAGTGGAATAATGACTTCATTATCTCTGCTGGTGATGTAGAGATGCAACCCAGCATCCTGTTGGCTTTCTTTCCCACAGCAGCACACTCTTCACTCATATTGAGCTTGTTGTCCACCACGACCCCCAGGTCCCTTTCCACAGAGCTGTTCCCTGGCCAGGTAGATCCCAGCCCGTGCTGCACTCCTGGATTATGTTTTCCCAGGTGCAAGACCTTACATTTCTCTTTGTTGAACTTCATAAGGTTCTTGTTAGACCACTCTTCCAGCCTATCCAGGTCTTCCTGCAGGGTAGCTCTGCCTTCCAAAATGTCCACTTCCTCACTTAGTTTGGTATTGTTGGCAAGCTTCATCAGTGTAGACTTGATCCCAACATCCAGATCTTTTATGAAGATATTAAACAGCATTGGGCCCAGTATCAATCCCCGGGGGACCCCACTGGTGACAGGTTGCCAGTTTGAAAAGGAGGTATTTACCACCACCCTCTGGGTGCAGCCTGTCAGCCAGTTCCCCACCCACTGCACAGACCGCTTGTCTAGACCATAACACATCAGCTTCTCTAGGAGGAGGCTGTGGGGAACCATGTCGAAAGCCTTGGAGAAACCCAGGTAGACAATGTCCACCACTCACCCCTCATCAACCAAGCAGGTTACTTTGTTGTAGGAGGTGATCAGGTTTGTCAAGCATGATTTGCCCTTGTGGAATCCGTGCTGGCTTTTCCCAGTCCCGTGTTTCATTTGACTTGTGATAGCCCTCATGAGGATTCATTCCATAACTTTCCCAGGGACTGAAATAAGACTGATGGGCCTATAATTTCCTGGATTCTCCTTTAAGCCTCTCTTGGAGATGTGGGTGACATTAGCCTTCTTCCAGTCTTCTGGGATGTCCCCCTATCTCCAGGACTTCTCAAACATTATGGAGAGCAGCCTCGCAACAACATCAGCCAGCTCTCTTAACACCCTCGGGTGGATATTGTCAGGGCCCATCGATTTGTAGGGGTCAAGCTCCTGTAATAGTTCACATACCAACTGTTCCTTCACTGATGGTGGGTCTGTGTTGGCATCAACCTGGATTGTTGTTCCCAAGGCCTGGGGCCCAACAGTGCTGGTAAAGACAGAAGTGAAGAAAGTGTTGAGAACCTCTGCCTTTTCAGTGTTGTTGGTGACTAATTCACCTCTCCTGTTTAACAATGGGCCAATATTTTCCTTCTGTTTCTGCTTGTTGTTTACATACCTGAAGAACCCTTTCTTGTAGTTTTTGACACCTCTGGACAGTTTCAATTTGAGCTGAGCTTTTGCTTTTCTAACTGTATCTCTGCACACCCTGGCAATGCCCTGGTAGTTCTCAGTGGGTATTTGTCAGATTTTCCATCTTTGATACACTTCTCTTGGTTTTGAGCAGACTCAGAAGCTTGCAATTAAGCCAAGGGGGTCTCTTGCTCCACCTACTTCCCTTACCTTGAAAGGGGAGGAAGTGGTTTTGTGCTTCCAGGAGAGCGTTCTTGAAAAACTCCCAGCACTCATTAGCTCCTTTTTCCTCCATGGAAGCTTCCCACAGAATCCCTCCCAGCCAAGCTCGGAGGGAGCTGAAGTTTGCTTTTCTAAAATCTAACACCTTTGGCTTAGTACTAACCTTCAGCGTGCTCAGCAGGATCCCAAACTCCACAATATTGTGATCACTGCAGCTGAGGCTATCACTGACTGAGATGTTACAAAGCAGGTTTTCTTGGTTTGTGAGTAGCAAGTCCAGCAGTGCCTCGTTCCCGGTCGGCACATCTAACATTTGTATGAGGAAGCAGTCCTCTACGTGTTCCAGGAACTTGATGGATGACGTGTGAGCTGCTGTATTGTTCTTCAAACCAATGTCTGGGTAGTTGAAGTCACCCATAAGAACCAGGTTCTTTTGACCCAAAGCTTGCCAAAGTTACCCAAATATTGCTTCTTTGGCCTTATTGTCTTGGTTTGGAGGTCCGTAGCAGATACCTACTCTAAGATCCCTCTTGGAGACGACCCCTCTGATCTTGACCCAGAGGCATTCGATAGGGCTTCCACATTAAGACTAGCTATACAATAAAACTGTGCAAACATGCCATATAGGAAAATTTTCACAGTTGATTCCATGCCAGTTCTCCCTTTTAAATTTTCTTCTTCCAAATTAAAACCTATATGATTGTGTGTTTTTAAATTCAATATACCTCTTCCCTTAGCGTTGTTACAGCTGGTGAGATTCTAAGATGTTAGTGCAGTATGCCAATGTTTATTGCTACTAATACAGAAATAATCTAAAACAATGTATATTTGTGTCACAGCTGCTAATATCTACTGTATTATTTTCATATAAACTCATTTTGTCCATTGTGGTCAGACCTCTAGCCTTTCTTCAGCTAGAAGGGTGATAAACTTTAAAGGAGCAGCAGTTTCCTGAGAGCTGAAAGAATGGTAGCATATGAATTTCACACCAGCTATATGGGAAGATACTGCGAAGCTTAATGTGAGAAGAAATTACAGAGAACATATCATTAATAGTTAGACTTAATAGGGAAATATATCTGTGCTGTAACAACCTGCGAGGAAGGAAAGCATCCACTATTGTTTACTAAGGCTTTTAAAATGAATTATTTTAAGATGATTATTGCATTTCTGAAAGATAACCAGGTTTTTTTAGGGCTCTGCCGTAAAGACTTTATTAGTTTTCTACATGTGAAGATAAGGCTTCTGCCATAGTAGTGCAGACACTTACAGAGAGTGTTTGTTGAATAAACTGATTTATTGAGATCTCTACGTAAGATAATACTCACAAGGGAAATTGAATCTCTCAGACAGGATGATCAGCTGCTGTCTGGTTGGTGATGGGGGACTGCAAGGGTCATTGCAGTAGCATCTTCAACTGGATAAGGTGAGACACCCCAAACCATAGTCATGGGGATTTTTTATATCCAGCTGGACTATGGTCCTACATGATTACACCCACACAAGCAAGATACTGATTTTCTTCAGCTATGTAAAAGTTTTTCCTGTCATAACTATGTATGAAGGACTTTCCTATGTGACCATTCCTACATCTGCGGAAACAGTTTCTATGCACCACACAGGTGTCCTGTTTATGTACAGTTTGGTCACTTCTGCTGTGGGAATGGCCTCAGGGCATCTCTGGGACGGCCAGCGTCACCACCCAGGATGTTACACCCAGGCAAAGCAGCCATGTCTATCAGTTGGTCTGTGCAGAGCAGCAGCTGCCCAGGGGGAATCTGCAGGGCTGTTCAAAATTCCCCCCTGGGGAGCAGCTGTCGAAATTGGTCAAATGCTTCATAGTGAAGCTGGTAGGAGATCAGCCGAGCACTTAGTCACACATCAGTCCACTGAACCAAACCAGTCCCAGGTCTCATTGATGCAGAGACTGGCTGGGGAGTTCCTGGTCTCCCCCAGGGAATGGGTGACTAAGTACATGGCAGTGCACAGAGGCAAATCCCTGCTATCACAGTTATAACTATAGGGCAAACTCCAATTTCATTTTTATATCAGACTTGCAAGTTAAATTCTGTAACTCTTGCCACAGTAGATATATTTGGTAATCAGAACTTCAAAGGAAGGGCTGAGATCAACATTTGAGTCTTTTGTCGGACACAATCTACTAAATTATTGTAGTTACAGCACAAATTTCACGTTTCAGTATTACAATGGTGTTCGGTCCCCCTCAGGATGTTTTGATGTCTCAGGTTCCCTTCAGGTTTATTTTTTAGTTTTCCTGTCTGTTGTGATGAAATGCAGAAAAGACGTGACCCCGCCATGAGCCCATTGCTACTGGTCAGAGAGTATGTATTTGCTTATGCTGATGCAAAGGAAAATCAAATAAATATCTCACAGCTTTCACGACAATTTCAAATGCCATTTATTTCCCTGCATAGTAAACCGCCACTTCTTCCCCCTCCACTTTTATTTCCCTTGTTTCTTTTGTTCTATAGCTCATGCATAATTTCACACCTGCATAATTTCTGAAGAACTAGGATTTTGCTTATCAATTTAAACAATAAAGACAGACCATTCAAAGAAACACACAGACAGCCATTTCACAGGCTGGACTGAAGGGACCTGGGCTGTTTATGCTAGTGGAGATTTCATTTTTGCAGCCTGCTGAGAAGCCTCGTACTCTTAATAGTAATGTTAAAAGACTCGCAAAGCAAAAATCAAGTGTATAAAACCCCATGAGAGATAAGAGGAAGAGTACAAAGAATTTAATTCACTAGCAAAGCACAAACTGAGTGTGTCCTGTGATGAATGCCGGGCAGTTTGAAGCAAAGGGCTCTTAGAAGTCCTTCAAAGGTAAACGTGATGTCTGTTTTCTCTAGTCAGGTCTGTGTAGTGTACAGAGTTGGTGCCCAGTCAGACATAGCACAGGTTACATGCAAACCTTCCTGACTGGATCCTACCAAGATGCCTGGTAGCAATTCTTCAGGAAGGCAGTCAACATCCAGACATGGCAGACAAGTTTTCCCCGTGTCTCGTGCCACTGGCAAGTAAGTGCTGGTGCACACCCGGTGATGCTGATAGGAAATATATGGTTGTCAGACAGGAGATTGAAAGGAGACCGATCACTCACTCACAAAGAATGAGCAAGGCAGCCCTGGAGTTTGTCCAAAGATTTAATATTACATAGATATAAAGAGTCAGACATGTGCTGTTACCTTCCCTTTATCAGAAGCAAGGATTATGCCGCTAGAAACAGGATCCACTCCAGACTGAATATAGGGTGCATCTCACCATCTCAGCTCTGGAATATGATATTATCATTGGTAACAGGGAAAGAGGGGTCTGAAGCAGGAAAGTAATACTAGGAAGAAGGGAAGAAAGGAGGCTCCGAAACGCAGCTATGCTCCCAGAGATCCGCTAACCTGACATTTGCCTAACAGCTTGCTGATATTATGCATTGTGTGCAAGACCGTGCTCTTCAGTTTCCAGCTGAGTATGTTTGCTGCAGCGCTGTTTCTCCAAGGACTTGTGCCATCTCAAAGAACTGAGCTTACTCCCCCAGATTTAGGGCTATTGACAAAGGGTGCTAAACATCTGAGCAGCTTTGGACAGAAAAGCGCAGCCTTTGAGATACTCTTCTGTCTATCAATCTTGTAAAGCTGTCTAGACTGTCCCAGGAGAGGGGGTGGAAGTGTAAATCAGATACACATGTAAATCTAAAAGTGTAAATCAGATTCTATAAGCATGCCTATGCAACGTGGTATAGGGAAAAAAATTACACAACATTACCAAGACAAAACCCCAATGACCCCCCTGAAGCTCCAGTAAGAAATGAATCTTTCCTTCTTTGGAATTCAATAAATGGCTGAAATCTTCTAGGAGCTGTGTTCAACAGTCCCACGGCTTTGCCACAGTGCAGCTAATACCGTGCTGAAATAAGATCATGACATACAATAGCAGCACACCACACCACATGAGGGTAGGTCACGCTATTGCAAAATAATTTATGCAAGGAGAAGCACTGGCTGGTACCATGGAGGTAATTATGTTTATTATCTGTGAGCCCATGGTGACAGCAAATGTGCACTGCAATAGCTGTATCTCACCAACACAGTACTCACCCCCACTGCTGATGTAGTCATGGTCATTTTACAAATTACAACAAAGTAATATCTGAGGAAAGTTATTAAACTTGCTAATGTAACAGTGCCTGGTATGTGGTTTTAGTATTCCTTATTTATTATTTTAGTTTTTTGCAATAAAAAGCCTGAAACACCATTTACCTACCAGGGCTTCGGGCTGTGCCTGGGTTTACTCTGGTCCTGTGGGGAAGGACGATTAAATGCTCCAGTTTAATACCTAAAAGATCTGAGTGTTGTTGCCCGTGCAGAGACCACAGACTGGCTGCATGTTTATTTTTTTAAAAAGATCCGGTGTCACCTTGCAGTTAAGCTAATGCAGAAATTATCTGGCTGGACTACAGGTTTTGGATTAGTGTGTTTATGGGGGTGCTTTCTAGAAAAATGAAATTGAACCTGCAGAACTACATGCCAATAGCTTTAAACCAAGCCTGGATTTCTTTCTGTAAGGTGCTTTCTACTGAGAAGAGAAATATGGTCTTGATGAAAAACTATTAGGTAAGGATTTTCATACAGAGTTACAAAGACCAGACTAAGTGATATGGGTTCTCCTGGGGCAAGAATCATTAAGGATGTCAAAGCACGTCCTGTCTTTGGGCTGTGTTCACGTCACCTGCTGGTGCAGCCACCCACCCAGCCAGGGCTGCCCCTCTGCCTCCTGGCGATGAGCCGGCAGCAAACAGGCAGGGTAAGGAACCACAAAGAGCCCAGATACAGTTCCCATAACAGATAACTTCCCTGCTGCTCTACTGGCAAAGCCACAGGAAAAAATGAGTCTGTTCCCAAGGCACCAAAACTTCTTACTATATGTTTGCAAGTGAATTCCTGTTCTGGACCTTATTTTAAGATACTTTGCCATTATGCAAGTCAGCTCTTGGGACAAGATTTCATGAAGTGCTGCATCAAACTCTACAGATCACACTAAAAGCCTTTAAACCTATGGCCTCTTTGGCACCTCCTAACTTGCAATACCATTTTGAAAGCACCAGGTTGTGATGGGAATTCTGTTGTCCTTGTTTTCTCTTCACGTACTGATGTGGTTTGCTCCTCATTGCTCTATTCTCCCTTAGGGCTTGTGGTATATCACACTTATATTTTTCACTGGCTGAAGCCACATCTGTTTGGATCTTATTCTCTAGTTCTTTTTTCACTTCACCCAAGTCCTTCCCCTGCAGCTCTTTTTTCAGTCTCTGAGTATGCCAAGAAATGAATCTTTATGTTTTCACCCCTGTGAAAATGAATTATCTACAGCAAAATTTCTTCGTAGCAGAAATGGTCACCAAATATGTCAAACTGAAAAAATCTGTGCAGTCATGAGCCACTTAAAAAAAAATAGCAAGGATTGTCTTGGTCTGATTGATCATTAAATAATCAAGCAGTCAATATTTAAATAATAATAAAGTATCTCTTTGTTGAAAGTTGCTACAGAGAAATTTGAAAGAAATTCAGTTCAACCCAGTCAGGGCCATGCACAGAAAGGAAAAAAAGAGAAGAGTTAAATTATGAACTGCATTTTTCTGTGTGAAATAGCAAATGAAGCAGCTTTAAAAAATAATGAATCTGCACAAAAGATAAAAGCACTGGTTTCCTTTCACCAGGAGGGCAGCCTTCTCTGTCTTTATGTTATCCTCCCCATTACTTTTCCTCAGTCTGATGTGACTATGGAATAGCTTCGCCGTGGACCAGGCTGTTTCTCACTTACAGCCTGTACTTCTCATCACTTGTTTGCTTTCCTAACCTCTGCAGTAAATGCTATTAGAATAATTCTGTATACTTTAACTTTGGTTAATTGGATCTTTCTCTCTTCTTTTTTCACAACTACTTATTTTTCCTAGCTTTTACATAAACATTTACTTCTTACTGCATTTCTCCACGTTAGTCCTTTTAAGACCATTTTCTTCTAGGTCCATTTCTCCATTTACACCCCACCATCTACCGAGGTGTGTGGGGAGGAAGGAGGAATTCGCAAGCGTGCCTAAATTGCAATCAGTGAGTCATGTCACTCATCTATTCACTTCTGAGTGAGATCCCACATTTTTCAAAATTGACTATGTCGGAGCCTAATTAAGGAATTAAGTTCCTAACTGTACAGAGTGACATTGAAAATCGCGGCACACAGCTTTAAGAAGGAATGCATTTTCACGGCATTAATCATTTACACATGGGAGGAAAATATAGGGGGAGTATGGCTCGGATTAAGGCAGAGGAGTTCTCAGTGGGCAGTGAGCTGTGCTGCCTGCACTCATTAGCAACAGAGGTTGTAAAGAGTATCTTGCACTATTCATGCGTGAATAGTAGTGAAATCCACCATTGTATTTTGCTGTGACCTCTGAGTAGTAGCTCCTTGAATCCCCTTTAATCAAACAAATGCTGTAGTGTTAACCATTTATTAGAAAGGAGGGACAGCGGAGTGAAAAGTGTCTTTCAGAAGAAAAAGGTTTGGCTTTCGCTCAGTGTTTATTCCGAATGACTGCTTTTGTGCCCAGGAGGAGCAGCACAGCAGAGCACTGCCTGGGAGCAGGCGAGCCGTTGCGTGGCCTCTGCTCCTCCTGCGTTGCTCGCCTGTCCTGTTGGTACGTGTTGGCATGTCCTTGGGCTCCTTCCAAAGCCTCAGCAGGTCTCTGGGGCCTGTGGGGCTCTGTCTCTGCTGGGCGCTCTGGGCACACAGGTATGAACAGCTGTGCTGGGTCAGCCTGAAGGTTTGCATAGGCTGGTACCCTGTCTGGAGACACATCGTGTGCACAGCAAATAGGGTTTGAAAGAGAAAAATCAGTGTTTTATGCAAGCACATGCCTGTCCTGACTTCTTTCCATGATATGATCTTCCCTATAATGCCCAGGAAGAGGCATCAAAAGGCAAAGGCAAGATGAAGCACTGACCAGTTTCAGCACCCTTCACGTAGTATTTAGAAATGCATAGGAAACAACCGCAGCTGTGGCAATAAAAACTCTCTTAACTGAAGTATCGAACTTATTTCTAAAGTGAATTGGGTGTTACTACTCTCCTGGTTTAAGCATTATAAATTCTCTCTTTTGGGGCTGCTCCACATCTCAAAAAAATTATAAAGAGCCCTAAGCCAGTTAAATAAATATTAAAAAAATAAATCTGTCTGTGGCTCCCATCGTGGAGAAACAAGCACTAGGAGCAGCCCATGGCTGCCGCAGGGCAATGAGAGAAGGAGTAGGGACCACCACAGCCCACTGCCTACCCACTCTCTGGGTGAAGCTATACCCACACCGTTGGTTGTGACAGTTCATAGGGAATTTATCTTCTTTGACACTGATTGCTCTTTCACCTTCTTCTACTCCTGACCACCTCCCGGTTCACCGTGCCACACAGAGCAGCCTTCCCCTGCTACATAATTGTACAGCAATGTGCAGTGAAGCCACACATCGGCAGGTGAACACCATGTGTGGCCATTAACGAGGGCTCCCGTTGGCAATTAGCTGGTCATTTTTAAGATTCAACAAGCATTTTCTCTTACAGGAGAAAGTTTTCAGACTTTTAATTTTTTATTTTTTTTTAATTTTAATTTTTATTTTAAAAAATCAAGTTTTGGAAGGAAATTGTGGTGTCCTCAGGGATGGGGATATTGATCAAACAGAATTACCACGTGTTGCAAAGCCAGAAGAGGCTTGGCATCGCCTGTTTTAGAAAAGACAACATGATGCCGTTCATGTTGTGAATATGTTGTGAAGACTTGGCTGAAGACAGCTGCTCGTACTGCTGTGCAACTGTCTGCCCTCACACCAGCCCATGGCATAAATGTCAATGCTGAAACCTTCCTGTCATCACACTACATCTGCTTCATTTCTTCAGCCACTCTTGTTCTGAGCCCCTGGGCAGGAGGCTCGTGGGGTGAACCACCCTTCCCGTGGTGGTGCTGGTTCTGGGCACTGCAGTAGCTGGAGCAGCACCACCCACCCGGTATCAACACGTTACTTGTGGTCAGGAAAATGGTCCCAGGTGCTATAAAAAGAGTTGCTTTCTCTGCTTCCAAATCACATTGTGAAACTGTTGCAATTCATTCGCTGTTTGTCTGTGATGTGTGGTGATGAGCAATGGATGCCACAGAGTTATTCTCCAGTGGTCGAGAGAAGGGGAGACAGCACTTTGCAAACCAGCGGCACTTACCCCTGCACCCTCCACCTGGCTGTGGCTGCTGGACGCCACGTGGGGATGGTGAACCCCAATGCCACGATCTCTCTGAGTCTGAAATGTTGGCACTGAAGCATGATGACTAGCAGGTCTGGCCAAAGCCCGTTATGCAGTCTCCACCAGGAATGTCCTACTTAGATTAGTAGCATGGGAAAACCTTGAGTGTTTTTTTTTAATGATTTGCAGACAATGAATTTCTTAATGAACTAGTTAAGCTTTTATAAATTATGCTAAAGCTAAATACACCATTCTTCTGTGACTACTATGTATCTGCCTCAAGAAACTGTAATTAAGACAATATTGACTTACCATGCGCTTCCAGTGTCACAGATCAGTTATGCCACTGACATATACACAAGTTCCGTTTGGCCTGGAGCATGCAGCAAACACTCAGCCAAGTTTCACAGTTAATCTATATTACACTTCCTGGAGGTAGTGATCTGCTACATACAATTAAAATTGATTAGGTCTTGATTTTACAGAGTATCTGAGAAATTCATAACTTTTTCTGAGATAGAGAAGAATTTTGCTTGATTTCATTATAAAATAAATCTGAGCCTAAAGAGAAGAATAGTCCTTCCTTTTTATACCAATAATCTTCTCTTTACTGGCAGAAAAAATTGTCTTCCTCCCATGAATGCCAGCACAGACATCAAGAGATAATTCCTTTCTCTGTATAAACTACAGTCTCCAGTGCTCAAGCTAATTTTAAACCCCCGCTTATCCTGGAATTCAAGATTATTATTACTGCTATTGATGGGTTTTCAGCAGCAGATTTATATAATGGGCTGCAATATTATTCTTTCATGATTTTAAACAGAAACTCAGCATGTCCTGAAAATAGATTTCTGAACAGTTTTCCACAGGTAACAGCAGCATCTCTCTTCTTCTTTTGCCCTCAGGAAGTACTGCCTAGCCTAGCTTACACTCTATCTCCTAATTCCATTTTCGAGTTTTTTTCTAGACTGCTCTTTCGGATGGATTTGTGCTCATTTCAGGTTGAGCTCAGTTCTAGATTCTAGCTTAAGCCTGATTTCATGCATCATTCTTGGAAAACATCATTACTCAGCCGTGTACTGCTTTGTACATAGACATAATCAACAATAAAGCAAGCCTTGTACGTAATAATACAACGCACGTGCAGGCACACACACACAAATTTAAATTTGACACATTTGCATGCTTGCATTGCATAGCCAGGATTTACCGTGTAGGCTTCTCAAAGACTTCATACCCCAGTGTCTCCTAAAATCTTTTGAAATGGAGATATGTAGTATTTGTGCTGCCTGCAGCTTCAATATACTAAAGGTTTTATAAATAAAGACCTAAAATTCTTCCATGGAGAACTTACTGTGTATGTACCACTTGTAAGAATATCTAATTTGAAAATGATGCTGTTGAAATAACATAGAATAAGAGCAAAATACAGCTCAGTTTGATAATACGCTTACAAAAACAAAGGCTTAACATAACCTGTGAAAATACAAGTGCCCACATAATCCTAAACATGACAGCTGCAGTTTTGAACACATAGTCAAAGATGTTAATGGGAAATCTCTTGTTCATCATAATAGCCACGTGCAATATATGAAGTTCTTATGAAACACCCCTTTACAAATACTGCCAGCTCACTGCAAGCTTGTATTGAAGGAGGCAACTCAAGAGTATGGAAGGGAGGATCAGCCTGTAATCTATAAAGCTATTAATATGAGAGGAATATGTGGCTCTGACTCCCAACTGGGCTCTTTCACCTCAGATGGTGACATTTTTATTGTTGGAGAAGCAGCAGTGTGACATTTCAGAGCATTTTCCAAATTCATTGAGCATTTTTCAATGTTTCTGTGTGTTAGTGAGAGAGCTGGAAAAGCTCTGAGTCCATTTGGGGGAAGAATCTATTAAAGCCTGGGATATCTAGCACAAGATGTCTTGTTGGTATTCTGATAACAGAGTGCTTAGTAATGTAAATGGAAAATCAAATCAACTTCTCTAACACTCTGGTGTCTTCAGACCTGAAAGGACCGGGTGGGTCAGAAACTGTAAATGCATCTGGCACTCAAAAAAGAGAGGTGAGAAATGAAGCTAAGCAATTTTTCATAACTCATTATCCAGCTTAGCATTTCCCAAGACAAACACCTGAAAGGAAAGAAAACGAAAAGAAATAAACATGTAATATTCAGTCCTAAAAGTAGGAAGAAGTATTTGTAGGTGTATTGGAACAAGTAATGTCAGTAACAACCTGTATGACCTACCCTGTAATGACTCAGGTGTGTGACAACAGGTCTACTTCTTACCTGACACATCGCCAGGCTGCTGTCACTGTGCAGGGACCATCTAAGGTTTACCAAACACAGAGCTGAGAAGCCACATGCTGCCCATCACAGGACTTTGTGATGGGGAATTGAAGATTGCCAATAACACAATTAAGACGCTTTTCAGCTGAAGAGCATTGCACTCGGCTTCCCGTACTGCTGCAAGCGTCTCTGAACACCACCGTTTTCATGTGCAGCACAATAAACTCTGAACAGCTCCAGACCGAAATAAAAGCAGTATCTGTTCTTTCACCACCACCATAGGACAAGCAGTCTATCTGGATCTGTACACTGTTGGATTATATTGGTTTTCTGAAAGTAATTACAATAAAACATATTATACAAGAAATAACAGCCCCAGCAAGGGACTACTACTAGCAGAAGTAACAGAGATGGGAGGGAAAAATGCAAATTATACAATATTATATCTATTTCACAGAATCACAGAGTCACAGAATGTCCGAGATTGGAAAAGACCTGTAAGACCATGTAGTCCAGTCATTAACCTAACACTGACAAGCCCACCACTAAGCCATGTCCCTGAGCACTATATCTACACGACCCTTAAATACCTCCAGGGATGGGGACTCCACCACTGCCCTGGGTAACGCGTTCCGATGCCTGATGACCCTTTCAGTGAAAAAATTCTTCCTAATATCCAGTCTAAACTTCCCTTGGCGCAACTTGAAGCCATTTCCTCTTGCTCTGTCACCTGTTACTTGACAGAACAGGTCGACTCCCACCTCTCTGCAACCTCCCTTCAGATGGTTGTAAGCAGTGATAAGGTCTCCCCTCAGCCTCCTTCTCTCCAGGCTAAACAACCCCAGTTCCTTCAGCCACTCCTCATAAGACGTGCTCCAGACCCCTCACCAGCTTCATTGCCCTTCTCTGGACACGCTCCAGCACCTCAATGTCCTTCTTGTGGTGAGGGGCCCAAAACAGAACACAGTACTCAAGATGCGGCCTCACCAGTGCCGAGTACAGGGGTAAAATCACCTCCCTGGTCCTACTGGCTACACTATTCCTGATACAGGCCAGGATGCTCTTGGCCTTCTTGGCCACCTGGACACACTGCTGGCTCATGTTCAGCTGGCTATCAATCAACACCCCGAGGCCCCTCTCTGCTGAAAAGCTTTCCAGCCGCTCCTCCCCAAGCCTGTAGCATTGGGGGTTGTTAAGGCCAAAGTGTAAGACCCGGCATTTTCAGGGTCAAATTAAATAAACCAAATCACAGTTCTGTTTTATTTGCTGATACAAGTACTCAAATAATTATATTACTGTTTTAGGTATATTATTAAATTTTCTTTTAATATTTCTCAGGATCTTTTCTTTATCATTTGTGAATGTACTCTGGTAAAACTCATCTTGTACACTGATAAAAAAAAAGACCTCTGATCTTAGTCTGATTAGCTAGTTTTCCCTTCAAACTGTGCGATGTTTTTGTCTGGGAAATCAATGATAACCTTAGCATGATGTCATTTATTCAGTTGCCTGAATACAGTGTCATTTCACGGCATCTAAGAAATCAACATGGCATTAGTAAATATGGCCCAGGATCTACTGAAGTCCTTTGGCCACTTAGGGGCTAGAAGCCAAGCAAGCTGAACTAGGGCATCTCAAATTTAGAAGAGGTCTGCGCTTAGGAGGCTGAACCAAGATTCCTTGCACAACTACTGATATTTAGCTTGCTTTCTCACATTTTTAAGAAAAGTCAGTAGTACAAGTGATGGCTGAAAGTTGACTCTTCCACCACAAAAACCAGGAAAAGTTGCAGAGAATCACAACCTGGGTCCATCAAAAAATACACTAGATGACAACTCAGCCTTTTCTGTCTCTTGGCTATGTTCTTAAGCTGTGTCACTTTCTGCCTCCTTAGCCTAACAGAGCAGCAAGCAACGTGAGCACTTTGAACATTTTTTATGGTGTCATATTCTGTACAGAAAGACACACTATTGCATCAGGTATACTTAAAATGTTTTATATATGCTCTTTAAAATATGCATGGTCCACTGGAAAAGAAACAGGTTAATTAAATAATCATATTTCCCTTAGGCTTTACCTTGTTGTCAGTCACAGGAATACATTACTTTCCTGAATGCAAATAATCAGAATTACACACAGTATTCCAGATATGATCCCACAAGTACCTTATGCAATGACATTGATATTTCCCTGTATCTATTAGAAACATTACTGTTGCAGTTGCATTTGATTTTCTTATATGACATTAGTGGCTATAATCATACACTTCTCAGTCAGTACCCTTCTATCTCTTTTTCTTCTTCTGTCATTTCTAAATTATGAGCTTCCAGTTGTTACAGGAATAACTGCAATTAATCCTGGCATGCATTACTTATCCTTTCATCCTACTTCTATTTTGTGTGGTCTGAAGACCACTCCATTCTTCCCTTTTTTCATTTGGCTCTTACTGTGTTGATAACAACTCACAGTTTTGTGCCATCAACAGATATCATTTCTTCTTCTCAGTACTAAGGTCTTTAATGAAAGTATTGAATCAAAGTGGTCCTCAACTTCAGTTTCTGTTCCACTCAGCCTGTGCATCTCACACATGCCTACATTTTAGGAGGCTACTAAAACAGAATTAAAGTGTGTGATATGTTCATATATACAGAGTGGAGAATAGCATTTGTCTGTGTAGACCTACATGAATAGCTCCCTTATTCACTACTATTACCTCGTTTTCTCTGCCTCTGTACAGAAATCAGGGAGGGATATTACATGTAAGAAAACTTAATCCTTTTTGCTTAAAGTTGTTATTAACAATGTCTTAGTCTTAAACCCTCAATGCCTGTGCTCCAGGTACTCAGGTAGAGTCACCGCATGATGGAGTGTTTTCCATCTTGACATGATTAAAGACCCCAAATCTTTCTTGTAATATCAATCTTGGCCCATCATTGGGTCTTCATTTCCTTGGTCTACATGTTCTTTCCATTCTAGGAACAGGGAAAATTCTGTGAAAGATCACATTAAACTTGTTTGTGCTGAGACATTTCAGCAGAAATCTACCTTTTTGACTTTTCCCCGTATGACGAATCAGCAGATGGCCTTTCCTGATCCAGCCAATATCCTGCTCAATCTAAAATCCTTACCTTGTATGCTTGCTCCCAGGTGACGATCCACCTCTTTTCCACCAGACAAACTCTGATGTCCAATCCGTGTACAGTTTTGAACCGTAAGTTTCCAGTACATTACATTATCTCCTCCTGGTGCTGGTATGACTTTCAAATTCTCTTCCTCCCAGTCTTCTCCCAGCCTGCAGATCATCCTGGACTCTAATTCCAGTGTCTCCCATACAAGAATATAAAACCAGACTTTTTCTTGAAAGGTTCACCTACCCAACAACCCATCTGCAACAATATCCGTAGGGAATGTTACACAAGAGAGAGCATAAAAAAGTATTCTGAGACCTCTGGCTGGGACACCCCCCCAGACTCCTGCGACAAAGGATGAGTGGCTTCCTGAGCTGACAATAGCATGCAGTTCAACATGTTTACAATCAGCTGATGAATCTAACCTCCATCAGGTTTTCTAATTGCTTCTATTTTAGTCTCTGAAATGTTCTGTTGGCACTGAGAGCCACAATTTGATTACACACTCTATGAAAAAAAAGTACTTTCTCTTGCATTACGTGCTTTTTAATCTGCTGCCTGTAACCTCATTAAATGCCCTCTAATTCTGGCATTCTAAGGAGCACAGAATAATCATTTTCTATCCCCTTTCACCATAGTATTCAGAGATCTTTATCATAATCATGTCTTTTCAAACCTGGGCAATTCTTGCCTGTTTAATTTCTGGAAGATAAGCAACAGCTTTCATAATTGTTGTTGCCCTTGTCTGTACCTTTTTTTTATTCCTGTTGTATGATTTTGTGCTGAAATTACCTGCACTGCATATGGGCCTTAAGCTGAAGGCATTCCTTACATTCATACAGTCACATAAATGAGCTTTATTGGACAAAGTGAGACCTCAAAATGCAGTGTTAACTTAATAGAAGAGCAACTCTCCCAGCTAAAAAGATGCTGAGAATCGTCTTTCTCATAATTTCCCGGTTGACACACAGTATTCCCAAACCTACTGTAGATCAGAACTGACTCCCACATTTCAGAGTTATTCAAATTCCCACCTAAACATTCTGGAATAATTTTCTGGAATAATTTTGAAGATAGGAATAAGCAAATTATCGGTCCCATCCTTGGAAAACTTTCACCAGGCTTAAAACCAGATGTGGCAAGGGCAAAAATCCCTGAAATTTTAAGATAGGTTTCAACCATTCTTAGCTTTAGCTTTATCCACACAAAAGCCAAGCACATTTGGTATTGAAATGTCAGAATCAAACTCCCCTGCCAACATTTTGAATTAATTGAAATTCCATCTTCTCCCAGTAACACATTCCACAGAAAAATATTGCAACCAATTCTAGTTAATGGTCTTCTGTAAAAAATAGCAGAGCAGAATGAGTCATGTTCTCAGTTGGGGATATAGAAAAGATGAAGAAGGAATGAAAAAATGGGCAACATAAGCAGCATTTGTAAGGCTGATGACGTTACAGCGTGCCAACTTCCTTTGTTCTTGCGTTGGTAGCAATGAGCTAGTGTCGATATTTCATTGTAATGTCACCCGTTTTCTATCTCTGTTCTCCAGGACTGAAATCTGGTTCTGCTCTGTTCTACAGAACCGAGAACTGAACAATCACTGGAAGAAATTAGCTATATAGTATCACCCGAAACAGACATTTTCTTTCCAAAAATCTGTTAAATTTCTTCAGCATCTCTGCCTCAAAACTCCAAAAGCTCAGTCACGAACAAAGGCTTTAGTAAGCTTTTTACATGGCAATGTTCATGAAAACCAAAGCTTACTTATCAAGGGATACACACATTATGTATTTAAGCATCTAACATTTTGTTATAACATATTTTACTAGTTCATTGTTTAATAATACATTTTGATTTGTTGTCTAAGGTGAGGTTTGAGAGCTAGGAGTGAAAAGAGGTTCTTTTCTACAAACAGCTTCATTGACCTTTTGGACTCTTTCCACTGAATTGGGTTTTAGTATATATCAATTCTGCTCTCCATAGGTAAGCTGTCAATAGAAGAAGGGAAAATTTCAATGACTCATCTTGACTTTTAATAGACTTTTTTATGATTTATTGATGTAAATATACTGTAAATAACTGGTTGGACATTAAAGGGCAAATGAAATGTTTTTTTCTTTAACAGACAATCTGGAAATGAACAGTATAAATAGAACATAATCATCACCACTTTATTTTATGTCATTCCAATCTACTGTCAATTTCTTTTCATATACAAATTCACCTTTTTTGTAATCTTGAATACCTAGAAATCTTGCATAATGAAACATGTTATTTACACTGTGTATGACTCACACATAATTACAAATAAAAGGTATACAAAATGATTAAAATGTATCATTACATGAAAAGCAAGGAAGATATAATAGATGTTCTGATTAACTATAAATGCTTACATATTTGTACATACATTTCTAATTTGAAATTGCTAGATGATATATCTGATGACTTTGATCAGGAATACTGGTTTTTATGCCTGCACTACTGGAGAGGAAGCAATATTCCCAGACATAATGAGCCACTTAAGAAACATTTATGAAACTGCATAGGATGAAATGTAGTAATTTTATAAAACAAAAATAAAATATTTGACATTGTAAAATATAAGCAATTTAATTCATGCCATACAGATACATTGTATATTAAACCAGTACTTTAAGATGGCATCGTAAATAAACCGTAACAGAGCGATAACATTTTAAAAATAAGCAATTCACATGGCGTTCGTATCATAAAATAGCAGATGTACAATATTATTTACATTGCAAACCGAAAAGACAGTAACCCCATGAAACCGCAGCAAATTGTTCAAAACATTGATCACAGACCTGATTCATAAAATACCTAGGAATGTGTGTAGAATGTATGGAAAAATAAGTCCTTAGACATCTGAAATGCTGCATTAGATACTGGGTGTGCGACTCCCACCTACAACCACCCGATGAGGTATGGCCGCAGTCCCGCCACCCCTACTCACAACGCTTGCAGGGGGCCTGGCCAGAGCGTGCTTTGCATGAGGCCCCCGTGTCCTTTAAATTACCTGTTCACTTGAGCACACGCAGGACTGCAGCCTAAATGGCCCATGTAACTAAGCTTTAAATCCAAATGCAGGTCAGGGGAAAGTGCTGCCTTGTTCCTACATGGAATGCGTTACACAACAGCACGCCGGACTATGGTTCTGTGTACAGACTGAGCGTTACCCATCAAATATAACACTTGCAGAATCAGACCACTGATGGTTTTGTACAGCAAGGATCGTGGGACGCGGCTTCAATGCTCTTTGCAGACTTTTAGCCCAAACAAAGACTCCTATTAGCCATGACAGGAGTCATGTGGTTTTGCTTTGCAAGGATTATCAGGAGGTAGGAAGTCTGCAATTGTTCAGAACACCGTGTTTCTGGCATGGCAGAACTGACCCAGGTTTTGACTATGCTGTAATAATCTGCTTTGTTTGTGAAGGCTTAGGACCACCACAGATCAGTCCTGATTCACAATAACATTCAAAGTTCCTAACACAAAACCTTGCTGGAAAATGAACCCTACTTGCTGCGTCCCAACAGGGTATTTGGGTATTGACCATTTCCGCAACAAATCTTTAAACAATTGTTGTTAAAAAGGACAGTCACCTCCTACCCCATGGCAGTATTATAGCTACTCAGTATAAAATTTACCTATGGAAACTCGGATATGACTCCTATGAGACAGGTGATCGGTGTTGACCACCGTATTTGAATGGTGTTAGTTCCACAGGTGGCGACGGTGAAGAAGGAGGTTTAAGAGAACATGAAGTTGACAAATGAGCTCTACTTCACAAATCCCCCTCACTTATCTTTCTTTTCCCTTCTTATCGTTCCAGACAGTTTTCATGGAACAACAGAGTAAGTGGTACCAATGACGTACTTCTGCCATCTGAAATTCCAAATGCTGCAACTTCCATGATAAAACTTCCACTATGACAAAAATCTTAGCATTTGCCAGACTGAAAGGCATGACCATGTGTCTGCACTAGCTGAGCAATGCATCAACAGCTGTTGTGCCTGTACATATCAACTCTATAGCATGAGATGAGTCCAGTGCACTTGCAAAGCTGGTCTGCCGTTAGCAGTAACCAAACATATCCATACAAAACTCTTCTCACCTGAGATACAGAATTGTTCTGCACATATTTAGCGTGACCTTTTATCCAGGATTTCCAGACATCAGGCAGCCCAGTCAGAGCTACTGACATGGTTGAAGAGATGTCAAAAAATTCCAGAGAAACAGAGAGAAAAAGGTATCACAGAAGTGATGAAGCAGCTACTCTTTCATGTGGTAGCATGGGAAGGCAAGTTTGCAACATACTATCCGATGCTGTCTCAACATACGAAAACTCAAATAATGCAAAGACACAGACTTAAACTATTTTTTTTTTTCCATTTTAAAAGGATAAGAGAATAATAAAAGCAGTCTGGATGGTATCTTGAGCAGCTGGCAGTGTAACTGAACTGGTACTTTTCTTATCGTGTTATTGCAGTGCTTAGATAACCAAGCTCTGTCAATGAAACCCAGTGAATTAGCTGCATTTGTGACAATGTAACCTTCTTCGATTTGAAGCTCTATTGACTTCAAATGAGAGTATGTGGGGGAAGAAACAAATATTTTATGAACAACTGTTATGTGTATCAGCAAACTTTAATGAGTTAAAAAAAGAACTTAATAACTTCCCTATTGTACCTTTTTTTTTTTTTTTTTTTTTTTAACTAAGTACACGCATTTCTTGTGGGTAAAATTTCTGCATTTGTCTTAGTATTCTGTCTTCTTTCATCACCTCTTCAGTGACTTAGCTCTGGAATATGTACCAGAGGTATCCTTGTCACAATTAGGAACAAAATGTTCTTCAGTGGAGTTTCTCTGAAGAAACATTTTTTTTCTGGGTATTGTGTTACTAAAACAACAAAAGTTAATTAACGTGAGCTACCTACCAAAGGACTAGGTCAAATAAGGTGAATACTGACTTGAAGGAAACCTGTATGATTTATGGCTTTTTTTTTATCCAGATAATTTCTACATTACAGTAAACTTCCAGATAAAATGGGAAGTAGAAATTAGAACAATCTTTGATGAAGGCTGGTGCCAGTGTCCATGGCAAAGGCTTCATCAAATACGTCTGTCATAATGACTCAAGAAACTGAGAAACTGAGTAAGCAATGCAAGATCTTCAAAACCTACTCAGCTGAACTTCAAAGGGTTTTTGTTGTTTTGCTGATCATTAATAACTCATAAATGAGATTTTGGATCTATTTCTCTTTATGAATCAGGTACTGCGCAAAGGTCATGCACTAAAATAGCTCATTACTTTTCCCTTTCAAATCCATTAATGGGGAGTCAGAGTAGGATGGAGCCCACCATGAGTTAACTAGAAGCATGAGAAGAGAGTATTTGTCGAATAGAAATGTTACTGTTAGTATTTAGACAACTGTTAGTATTTAGACAAGGCAAAACTTCTTTGCTTGGTCCTGTGAAGAACAATAAAACCTGTATTTTGATTATAAACATTTATATGAATACTAGCCTAAAACTAGAGGCATTGAAATAGAAGATGTATAGTATATTGTATATTGCTTTTCTTATAGAGTGTACCTTATGTTTCTAATATGGTGACAAACAAGTAAAATTGTTTAGGACAACCTAAAAGGACCTCATTGTAACAAACACCATTATAGCAGGTCACTATGAAAGCAAGAGGTGAAGTCACAATGCAGTGCAGGCATGTCGTTAAAAGGTAATTTGGAGCGCTCTTAGAAGGCTGTTTTATCCTTCTGCTATCTGTTAACAACATGTCTGCATGAGTTTTGTAAAGTTTTTTCTTCTTGTTTGAGACCCTCAGTGGCTTTGGAAAAAGGAAAGGTAAAAAAGGCAAACTGTTTGCCCTCAGTTACACTCTGCAAGAATTATATCACCAAAACCTACTCAAAAGAAGGCAGAAAGAGCAAGTTAAGAAGTATCAATAAAAGCTGAACAGAACAAGGCCATTTAACAAACGATTTGTTTCTTCTAAAGGCGGCCCAGGCTATTGGCACTGTTTGCCAGAAAAAAGAAGCCGCTTATCAGGAGGAGACTCAGGAAAGGCATTCACTGATCTCTCCAGCCTGTGAGATTTACAGATAGCATCTGGGTTTCCATTTCCCAGCAACACATGCAGAAAGACCCCTTGCAGTATGGAGGACTGTGTAAACAGTAACTCACCAAAGACTGATTTTTAAACAAGAAGAATAAACTTTAGATTACATTTTTTTTCAGAAGCTCATAGGGTCACAGCTACCAAGATATACATTCTGTTATAGGATGAGCAGTACAAATGTTAAAGCTTTTAAGACCGTATGTAGTTCACTGCACACACAATTTTCCCATGGCCTACACATATGGCACATCAATTTATTACATAGACTCATGTTCCCGTAGAGACATTAATACTGAATTCTGCTGTGTTATACTGGTGCTGTAGCCTTGAATAACTGCTCAATGACACAACACTGGCCTGGTTAGTACATATATTATGCACTTCAACTGCTCGCAGTCAAAGACATAAACGACAGAACCGAATTTTACCGTTTTGTCTTCAAGTAGATAAGTCTTTGGTTAGTAATAAATTCAGTTGGTTTGGGGAAGCAATTGTAACTGAAATAGTTATTTTCAACCAGAGGTACTGACTGTAACTTTCAGACCACTAAGACTGCCAATTGAATCCCAATACAAAAACTGAAATGCAGCATGCAATAGTTTGTATGGACTCCGCTTCTGTTGGCAGGTGGATGCCTTTGCCGAACAGATCGGACAAGTAACCAGACATGATTTTGCAATTACTCCCTTGGTTTCAGTGTGGGAAGATCTTGGCTTATATGCTTTGCTGAGCTTTTCTATCCATGCTAGCTCACAGTAAAACTCTAACCTGCCACATCTCTTCCCAGTAGATTGCAGGCTGATGCTTTAAAATAATGTTCAGATTTACATAGTACTAAAATTAATCTCTTAACCACTAAGTTGACAGGAATGTCTAGGGACACCACCTTACCTCCTCTGCATATTACTAAAATGGAAATACTGTCATTAATTAGATTATCTTCAGATCTGTAAGAAATTTTATACGAACTGCTTCAGTTCACAAACATCACAGTGCTCTAAACCCTGACAGAGCTTTAGTATCATTTAATGACATCCAATATTATTTTAATGCTAAGCATCCTTTGTTGATAGTGCAAGGTTGCAATCTTGTTACTTAGTGCAGAATGCTTGTACAATTGAAGTTCAAGTCTCTTCAGAGAAGCTTTATAGGACACACTAAAACAGTATTACACAATTACACAAAAAGCCTTTGCACCCAGGGGAGATTGGTCCATTCCCACAGAAGTGCAGACTTTGAGGTGGTTATTCTTCACATTTTAGGGGTACCAAATATTTTTATCCAGCTTGCAAAACAGAGACGTTTGAAACAAGATGGGTAGCCATTCTCAGCATTCATAAAGCTGAGATCAAAACTGCACTGTACTGAACTGCTCCTTCCCTTGGCTCTGCTCTCAGTGAATGACAGACCACCAATATGTGGCTCATAACTCTTATGAAAAATTCCCACTCCTAAAACTGAGCATCATGAACTCAGGTAAACACCCATCTTCCTACAATAATCCAAATTTTTTACTCATACCTACAACTTACCTTCACATGTCTGGCCCTGTTATTGGAGCTGTTTGTGACCATCTTAGACAGGAATTAGCCCTCAAATTCTACTTTGGCAACACTGATATCAAAGGGAAAAGTGAAAAGATACAACTCTAAAGCATCAAAGATTAATCATCCTCTAGAGCTACCTGCAAAAGAAATGAAGATGAGCCTGAATGAACTGCCAGTTAAATCACCAATTTCAGAATTGGAGCAGGCTCCTGGAAGAAAGGTTTAAACAAGTATCAGAAGTATGAGATTTTCCATGGTTTCATGAATTCCATGGGTTTTCCATTAGACAGGAGAGTAAGTATCACAGTGGCAGACAACTGGAAAATTGTTATCAGTTCTTCTAGGCAAGATATTGCATGCAAAGTTCAATTTGTTCTCAAAGGCTTTGGGAAGAGACTGAACTATGACTTGATGGGCTCAGGCTGTGAAGTTCATGCCAATAACACTGGCTTGTTTTGCAAAAGTTTCTCCTAATCATGAATTTATCCCACTGAAACAAATATAAACCACCAGAAGATTTTTAGTAGCATTCAGTTCCCTCCCTACAGTTGGCCATAGGGGCAGGACAAAGTGGAAAAGAGAGTAAGGGGATAATTTGTGGCTGGGAAACATTGTTCGGTCTCTCCAGGATGGTGGTCTGGAACAGTTTAACATTTGTGTGTTGCACCAGTGGATTGCACAGCCAGACTACGCACAGCCTCTTCAAAACACTATGGAATCCTGCAACGAGGAACTGCAGAATTTTAGTAAGCTGTGAAAGGTTAAAATCAAATCAAGAAGGGATGTGAAGTCAATCCTAGCAGTGCAGCCCATCATATTCAGAAAAAAAACAGTGTTAATTCTCTTAGACTACTTGGCCAAAAAATTCCTGTGTTATTAATCTCTGGGCTCTAATGTAACAACTAAAGGCATGATGATGACCATGCCTCTCGCTAAAGCAAGGATGGATGCCAAGGATGCGTGATTTGGTTCTGAGCAATCCCAAGAGTAGGTGATGATACATCCATAATATTGCAAGATAGCCAGCAGACATGGCATTGTCCACGTATTTTGTATTTTTTATTGCTAACTATTTTTCTACATATTTAACCAGTCATATTATGTTCTATAAAATACAAAGTATGCCGTGAAATGTGTGCATAAGGTGTAGGATGTGCAATGCAGATAACTGCTGGTGCTGCCTGTCTTGACATTTCTGTTTCACAACTGAACCTTAACACTGCAGTGATAATGGTACACAGTGAATGCCAGACAAATGGTATTGATGCTAATTGAATTCCAAAATCAAGATTACTCTTGACCTCTCAGAATGATGACCAAAGGCTTCTGTAAGAGCAGAATTTGCAAAAACAACTCTAGTTTATAAGATATATCTAAAAGACACTGAGCATAAATACTTTATGAATATTTTTCACAGTCATTTGATTCGCTGATATAAGTTATTATTTATACCCTACTCTTGTCAATGCCTCAGATCTGAAATGCTGAAATTTTATAAAAGGTGCACAGAAGAGACACATATTACAGTAAGAATTTCTAAAGGAAGTAGTGAAGATTACTCCTGAACTATACATAGGTCTCTTTCTGAATATAAAAGTAAAATGAATAATTTAAGTCATAGTACGAACTGCATGCAACTACTGCCAGCCTGCCTTCAGTTGAGACCCAGCCTGTACCCTGCAGAACTTTTCACCATGACCAGACAAACTGAGGCTTCCTATCTGCAGTGGATTACTGCTCTTTCAGGATCATGTGCAGTATGGTGGCATTGCTCTGCTGTGGGAAATAAATAACTGAAGAAGAATGAAGAATAAGGAAATGTTTCTTTTTTTTTATTTTAAGTCCAAGCAAGCAGTAATACTAATTTGCAAAATCACAGCATAAGAGAGACATGTAAAATGCAAATGTTTGCT
Source organism: Pluvialis apricaria (assembly GCA_017639485.1). Taxonomy (NCBI): domain Eukaryota; kingdom Metazoa; phylum Chordata; class Aves; order Charadriiformes; family Charadriidae; genus Pluvialis; species Pluvialis apricaria. The sequence goes on from CM030007.1 coordinate 18,087,516, forward strand.
GTAATGAAAAATAATTATCCACTTTCTAGTAAAGATATGCTGAGGTTTGGAAAGTTGCTTTCACTGTAGCTCTCTTACTAGTTTTGGGCTTTTGGAGTTTAATTTTTATTTTTCAGTGGAGTAAGTTAAGCGATGAATTATCCTTCCCTCCCCAAAGAAGGTTAAGCCAAAGAATCTTCTTTTTTTAGTATTCATCTAATGGCTTTTACATAATGACTTTCACTACCTAAATTAAGCTACATGACTTTGAAAGGACTGTGGTCAAACTGATTCAGCTGATAAAGCAGCAACTGCAAGGTGGATCTTGAAGGTAAATAAAACAGAATCAAGACTAAACCCTGTCATTCTTCCACTTGGTGATTCAGATTATTTTTAATGTAATTTTATGTGTAACTTGCTTTGAGTTGAGCAGTTTTTTGTTGCTTTTTCTCCAGATGTTATGCTATTTTGATTTACGTTCACCTCTGCTACCGAATTCATCCTTCTCTGGCAAGCACATGATGTCTATTTTTAGCTCCATGAGCTACTAATCCAGTTTCTCTGACAACTGCAATTTGTTGGAAGAAACGACTAGTGTTACGTTGTCTCAGAGCTATGAGCCCATTTGAGAAATTAGCTTCTTAGCTGACCTTTAAAGCAAGGGAGAATAATGTGCCTGCAATTCCGCAGGGTTTGGATTTCATTATCACAGCAGTGTGTATGAGACGGGATGCCCCTGCTGCACAACTTTGCCTCTCTGTTTTGTTTTCCTGGTAATTATAGAAACTGTTTACTGTGCATGGAAAATCTGCAAGTTTTCTCAGCTCTTGAGGACAATACTATTTCTAATTCCTTTTCTCTGGAGAGAGTAACAGTTCACAGTGTGGAGGACTGCCATACTATTACTCCTTCCCAAGAACTTTCCCACGGCCTCCCTAACCAAGACTGTGGTGAAAATCACCACAGATGTCCAAGGATCAGAATGGCAATTGCAAACAGAAGAGAGAAGTATGGGAGCAGTATAGCAGAGTGGCAGCCCTGGTCCTTCCCACTCGCCCCTGGTTCAGAGCTTGACCCAAGATCCTGTTGGAGAATCTGGGGACTCCAAGTGCATAACAATACAAGCACAATTTATAGAATCATAGAATCATTATGGCTGGGAAAGACCTTTAATATATCATCAAGTCCAACCAATATCTAACTCTACCGGGCCCACTTCTAAACCATGTTCCCGAGCATGGACAGGTCAGACAGAAGCTTTAGTAACTGTGATTGTAACTGTTTGAGAACATTTGGCCCCCTCTGCTCCCCTGTTCTTTCCCAAGTGATTGCAGAGATCAACTTATATACTGTTTCAGAAAAAAAAAAAAGAGGTGAGGTACAAAGATCATTTCAGTGTTAAGAAACCCGGATCTCCATTCCTGGGAGGGATGGGCTCCTTAACTAGCTTGCTAACTGCCACTATTGTAAGAAGGAATCAAGCAGTATATGGAGCCTACAGGAGTGGCACACTAGTATTATCTTAGATCAGAAGGGAGGAGTTGGAAACAATCACAGATTGTTAGCTTTTAGTTGAAAGGAATGCTCTTTTAATTAGGATAAACCTCCTAGCCAGACCTCTCAAATCTTAAATATTAATAATTTTACCACCACAACCCTTTGAATCTCTGGTTGGAGCCCGGCCCTTGCTCCTGATGTGTTTCTTTCCATGTATATTTGCTCTTCTATCCTATCCTATCACATCCTCTCATTCCGATCAGCAGTGGAATTCCTCTCACCTACGGTATTGCAGCTAACCTGAAATACTCCTCCACCTCCACACTGCAGTCACTGGGCAGAGAGAGAAGAGCACATCTAAGGCAGTGGTTTATCTCGTCCTTAACACTTTCTCCAGGAACGATCATTCTTTGAGATGCCAGGATGTGGGCACTGTCTGTAGCGGAAACCGACCTGACTAGCTCAGCCCAGACATAATTTTTAAATATCTAAATTTAGGTTAACTGAATTTCACTCAATCTTACAGCAGTTCTCCAAACTCTTGCTGTTCTAGAGCATAATGGGTCCCAGTACAATTTGGGCGGAGTGAGACATAAGAATAATAAGCAATATTCCAGCATCAAAGACATTAATCGCTGGAATTTAGTGAAGTGCTAACTTTCTAGTGAGGCAACATAAATGCCGTGTATTGGGAGGGGAATTTTGTCCAGACTGGGCTTTTTTTAGACTTCAGTAAAAGGCACAATGCTGACACATGTTAAGAAGCGAATTTAAAGCCTTGCTTTGGGATGCAGCATGTCTCTCAATACACTCTAAACCAACTGAGTTAAATCTAGGACTTACCTAACATGATCTGCTTGGCATTTCTGCAGAAGGTGCTTGGTGAAATACTGCTGTCTTTGAAATGAACTATAAACAACTGTTGGTTGAATATGCTTTTGAAAACTCCATATATAGGACTGTTTCTGAACGAATGGTGTGAACTGTAGATTATGTCATAGATCTTGTATCTTTTTGTTATGATACAACAGTCTTCCAAGCTTTCTTTCAGTTTAGACATTTCTAAACTATTTACTTACAAGGCAAAATAGCTTCCATATTTTTAAGTGCTAACATTTAAGTACTGTAAAGGCATTCTTACTATCACCTCCACATTTCTACTAGTTGTAAATTTCACATCTAGTTTTGCATTCAGTATCAAAACTCATAGAGGAATTCTGAGTCCTACCTCCAGAAAAGTCAAATGACACAAAAAAGTGGGACATTCTTGTTTGCATTTTGTATTTAGAGTTTTTAGACTTCCTTTTCGCCCCACAACTTTTGCTGCAACTAGAGATTCAACTATTATTTAAAATACAAAGCAAATTTCCCTCCTCCAAAAATAGTCTATTTCTCATGCAATTTCACTAAAACTCTAAAGATTATGGACTCTAAAACTCACCCTAATGCCTTGAAAATTCATGACATTATGTACAGCACTTCCTTGCATTTTGCATCATACCCAGAATACTCTCCAGGTCATCCAACTTCCGAATACACAAAAGCTGAGAATCAGCAGCACGTCTATGTACAGCAGCTCCCTCCTACATACATACTTCACTTTCTTCAGATGCTTTCTCTCTGTTGGCTTCTTACCTATACACTTGCAGGACCTGTGAGAAGTTCCCTGAGAGTAATGTTTACACACTTAAACACTGGCAAGCACGTGGGACTTGATTTAGAGATGCAATGAGAAAGTAAATTTTAGATTCAGCTTGACACTCCCTCAGTAGATGAGCTAAATTAAATGGAGTTGGCTGGGCAGTGCTTTCTCCCTTAGGATCCCTCAGAACATTGTAAAGGTGGGTAACAAGCCTCATTCCCATTGAAGACCAGAGCATTCACACGCTCACAACCACACATCTGGGAGCATCACCTTGATAAAATGTGTAAAAAACCTGCATAAATTAGAAACAGTTCCACATTTCATCATACAGCACAGGTTAGCACTAGGAAAATGCACCTTTGCTGCTGGTTGGATATTCAGAATTTGCTTTCATACATCATTACGAGCAACATTTCAAAGGAACATAAATAATATGGATTTATAACCCACATTTCCAAAACTTATTAAGGTATTCAGAACCTCAGGCTCGTTCAGCAAAGTTAGGTTCAACCTTCAGAGAAAGAGGTTGTGTTTAAGCAGAGAGAATGGGATTGAGAAGTATGTCCGTTATGTGACTTTGAAAAATTGTACCTCCTCCTCCTTAGCAAATGCAAATAACCTGAACTAAGCAGCTGTGCTTTAAATGTACAGTTTCACAATTATTTTAACCAATCAGAAATGCCATAGAAACTTTTAAAATAAATACATATGTACGTACCTCTTCTCTCTTTTCCCTACGACCTGTTCTCTCAAGCAATGACTCACTTTAAAAAAAAACTCTCCTTGATAGTTGTTTATTCCTAACCATGTTCTTCTGCAATAAGCTCAGAAACCCTGATATTGATTTAACAGTATGTTCCAGTCTCATTAGGGAGGGAAAAAATAATACCTTAGAGGTATACTGGTAATAAACAAATGACAAAATGGATTAAACAGTATTCCTCCTCTCTGGCTATTAATCAGTTTTAGCACCTGTTTACTGTTGTGTATAATGCAGAAATTATCCATTATATATACCTGCCTGTTTTATTGCTCTTATTTATCATTCCTAGGTTTATCTTACGTATATTACTGGCACTATTGTTTCTAGGATGGGAGACCAGCCTTACTCAGTGGGCAGTCTTTAAAATACTCTGTCTACAACTAAAACTCTTTTCTAATCCTGGTCTATAGTTCTGATTTTGCTCTTCCCTATTTCAGTAAGTTGCTACACATATTTTTAGAAAACCAACAAAAAGACAACACCTCACAAAATCAAATTATTCCACTACATACTCTTTTGCCCTGGGGAAGAGGATGGAAGGAGAAACAATACATGGTGTTATTCTGCAGTTTAATGTTCTGCTAAAAGGCGGTTTGTTAAGGTGACAGGTGTTGTACAAGAATCTACACAGAACAGATTAGCATGGCTTTACTTATTGCTTCAAGAGCAGTCATTAGAGAGTATTGCTAGGGAATAATTATCCAGAAAACAAGTAGCTCAATGTGAGACCTTCTGCTAATGGAGTGTTAATTTTGGGCCTACAAATTCACAGAAGCGCAAAAAAATGTATGTTAATGATAACCTGGCAGCTATCTCTGCTCTTTAGAGCTTATATATTGTATTACCATCTTTACTACAGGATAACTAACAAGGTTTATGTAGGAATTCTGGCATATAGTTCAGGTGAAGGTGGCACAGAGGTTTTGCATAATTAAGCTAGGAGCTCAAAGCTCAAAAGCTTTTGTAAATCAAAGTCCTAATGGCATCCAGGAGTTGTGACTGGCAGTGCTGATATCGTATGTAAAGGGTTCAGCCATCAAAAGGAAGAGCAGGAGCCCCTGTTCTTGGCAGTCACCATGGCTACCGTATCAAACCTTTATTTATCCTGGAATATGCTTATCTATCCCTCTGTGACTTAGTTTGATTCAATTTATTTTGGCCAATGCAAAACTCTGAAAAGCAGCACAGACTACAAGGTTTGAGACGCAGTGCTTAATTCAGTGGGATCAGTCTTACTTATCTTGGCCATCTTAAAAAACAGATATATAGTCTAAGTTTGTCATCTGTGGTCACTGAGAAAGTTAAGCACACTCAGGGATTTAGGCAGCCTCATGCTGTGTCTAGAACAGAGGGCACAAGTGCCTGAAGCACTTACCTGTTCCGCAGTTTGCAAAGGACACTTGATTCTTGGAATGCTATAGCTGAAGTGGTCCAGAGAGCTGAAGGCAGAAGCGAACGCTGCTGCAGCTGAGGCAGCCAGCGTGTCCTTCTCGATGCCCCTTCACTCTGCTGCCTCCCTGCTGGCTATAAAGCAGGGAAGACACTTGTTTCTCTGAAATCCTGTGTCTTCTCGGTCTTGTCCAAGATAAGACATATTCAACCTCACTTTGCCTTGGGAAACTAAAATCCCAGGAGCAAACAGCCGGTTTAACATGTGCCTCCACTGATCCTTTTGTTAAGGCTGCCAGCAAAGTTGCCACTTTGCATCACTTACTGTATTGGCCCCTCTTATGTGAACCCCAGCCCTCAGGGAAGCAGACTGAGATGCCTCATGCTGTTTTTCAGAGGCCATTTTGTTGCTATAGTGACACAGTGATACTAACCTGGAACCACAGATAACTGGAGGTCAACCTTTCTAAGCCACAGGAACAAGTAAGCATCTGCAGAATGAATGATCTATTCAGCCTATGACTGAATTGATACCTTCCCCACTTTCACTGTTTTGCTTGCTTTCATGCATGATTAATAGCCAAGCCACAAAAGATCAATCATGTATATGAGGTTAAACAGTTTACAGATTTTTGTTGTAAGGTTGCTCATGCATTGCAAATTAATAACATTGTTAAGGAGTAACTCCTAGCTGCATGGATAAATTTAGTGCTTGGCAAAGTTAAAAACATGCCATGGATTGTTAATGTACTGACTTCTCCACCCAAATCCACCAGTGACAACTTGACTGTAGTCTTCTCCCCACTAAGGACGTGAGTGCCTGCTGTGTCACTGTAGCAGCTTTGTCTTTGCTGCAAAGAAGAGTAAGATCAGCCCTTTAATCCCAGTTATTCTTTAGATATAAGCAGCCATGTCAACAACAGGTGCAAATAAGAACAGTAACAGGAATTACTCACTATCTATGTCACATACAGTGTGCTAAAGGAAGGAAAACAGAGGTCTTTTGAAGAGCAGAAGCATGACCTAGAGCAGGAAAATAGCATGCAAGGGGCTGGAATTATGAACAGTGGCAGAGGCGATCAGCTCCTGCCTGTCGAGTCTCCTGCACACTCAGCAACTTCAGTTCACCCACAGCCTCTGCTGTCACTGACACCCTCAATCCCAGTGAAGTGCTATGAATAATGCATTACCTTGAAGGAAGGGAACCAAGTGTTTCTGAGTTTGACAAGCCTTTGTGTGCTTCTTGTTTTGTTGCTAATTTCAGCACATTGCTATTTCCAGTATTACACTTGTATAATTTTGCAAAAGATCGGACAAAACCCCAAAATGAAACCAGAAGCTTTGGCTGCATTAGGACAGGGAATCAGCTCTCCTCCATGAGGTCTGAGCACTCGGCAGAGGTGAGGTAGTGGACTGAGACTGGAAGAGGAAAACCCAGAAAATGCTGTAAATTTGCGATGCTGCTGTTGGATTACAGCCTTCTTGGCAGGACAGTCTGCACCAAGCATGCAAGTGTGACAGCTTGTGGCAGCTGAAGAATCTGAAAGCTGTCCAGCAGTTAAACTTGCCCCAACAACTGGTCTCACACGCATTTGCAATTCAACACAGCAGTTTTGGGTAGGGGTTTTTTTTTCTTAATTTTTAAATTGTCTGGGAGAAGGGTCTGTTCAGAGGCAGAAATATACCATGTGAAATCGGTTCACAGTTTAAGCCTCAGTGCAGTGCTATGATACTTTTAAATGCACGCAACATGTCATGGTTCCGCACTGCTTCCTTTATACAGATAAAAATGAAAGAGGGACATTAATGGAAAACAGGGAAAAGGTGGTTATACACCTAATACTACTGTTGGCCTTGGTAAGGAACACCATAAGCACAGGAGGAGATGGCATTGTGGAATGGCATACGCACACACATGAATTGCAGTAGGACCTGCTAATGACTCAACTACAAGGATTTCTTCTTCGGAATAGGAAATTCCCATGCAAGATTTCCAAGGTTTTAAAAGCTTTGGTTTTCTGTTTGCAGAGGCATGTTTCCAGGCTCCAAAACGCCTTTCCAAACAGACTCAGATCTGAAACTGGATGTGGGAGTGAGCAGTGAAGCCAAAACCACAACCACAGTTAATGACTATTGGCTCTTTGGAATTAAAAAAGAAATACCCTGTGGGATCCTGCAATAAAATCACACTTTGAGAGTCCTGGCCTAGCAGCAATTCTCCCATGCAGAGGCCTTTGTCTTTGAACGGCAGATATTAACAGAGTGATGCAGAACAAAATTTATCCACCACTTTACCACTTCCATCACTATTTCCTTCTTGCTCTGAGTTCCTGACCTCTGTGCACCACATCACAGAAGAGCCTCTGTGATGGGGAGCTTCAAGCAGATGGAAAAATCTGACACAAGATCTGTAAAAAGTGCTCTGGGGGAATGACTGTTGCCTCTGTTTACTTAGGCCTCATGACTTTTGTAGAAGAAATTGGCCACTGGGTCTGCCTCTGTGGTCATTGCATGGTCTCTGGTCCCTCTGAGCCTCGAGCAGGGGGAAGCTGCACAGAACAAGTTTGCGGCAAAGAGATCGACAACCCCAGCTACGGTCCTTAACATTATCCTTCCCTTGCCCTGCACAGGTAATATTCAGTCGATCTCCTCCCTCTGTCTTCAGAGATGGTGGATTTGTTTCACACAGAAACTCAAGACAGAAGATGTTGCTGCTTGCAGCTATGTGAAGAAACATAGGCAAGTAAATTCTTAATCAGAGGAACAAAAGATCATCCGTTTTTAGGAAGGAAAATATTAGAAGAAAATTCCAACTATAGTATGTGATTTCTGCATCCATTTCAGCACTTTTAATATATCTCATCCCAAGGTATAAAAACTCTGAGCACCTTTTTATTTATGAAGACAATGCCAGGCAAATTAGAACATTCTATCACTAAAAGTAAGTGTTTTTGAAGAAACGTTGAGTTTGACTACCATCTAATTGACTTCACAGCATCAACCTTGATAATAAATTTCATTTCACTTCCTAAAGGTGTTCAAGAAAATAAACTTGCAACCTAATGCTAAAGGCAGCAGATGCAACTACTAAGTTAAAGAGTGCTGAGAATTTGTTTTACACTTTTCTCACGCTGAGACAGAAAAATGTCCTTAGAAAGCCCATACTTTTTTATTAACTTCCCTGTCTTAACATGGAAATGAATAACACAACACTTAGCATCAGTGCTGAAGTTCTGGACACGTTACCTTTACACAAGCTTATAAAAAGCAGAGACTGTGTATCCTTATACAGTAAATCTACTCTAATTTGGGGAGCTAGATGATTTATTTGCAAACACCATCATTGTCTCCATGGTGATGCCAACATCAATTTTCAATTTTTGCACTGATCTCTGTGATTATAAATTTCCTTATAGAATAAACAGTCCTTTGAGAGGATGAGAATGGTGATACAAATTTTTTTAGATTGCTTCTCCTTTTTGCTAGTAGAATTAGCATTTATCTATCATATCTCATGAAAATGTTTCCATAGATCTACCAAGATCAGCCTCAGAATTAACCTAGACATTTCCTATCGGCAACTGTGAGAGACGAGTTATTGAGCTACAGGCTTTTTGTCTGAAGCTCTGTGTTTTTTCTCCTCACACAAGACTACAGGAGATGAGAAGAGAAAAAGAGTTTGGCCAGAGAGACTGGCACCCTGACATCAGCACCTACTGAACAATGAGGATGTGCCAGTGAAGTCAGAATGAAATTTCAATCTATTGATCGCTATTTGAAAAAATTTCATTCTAGGGAACTAGCTAACGACATCAAAACTGCAGCTTTATTAGCTAGGAAGTGGTGTTCCTCTTCCAGTGGTGAAATGTGAACTTTGCTCCATTTATGATTCTTGCATGTCTCACTGGTGTTCCAGGAAAAAAATGCATGCTACATCCTGTGTATGTGCAAACTAATGGCTATAGGCTAAAACTTGTCACCCAGAAAATTCTCAGATCCGTAGTTTGGAGGGAAATTCTGAAACCTCAAGCTACAGTGGATTTTGTTAAGTCATTTTTCAAACAGGCAGTAGAGCTGCAGATGCTGTTTATCAAGACAGGTAAAAGATTAACTTCTCCAATCCCAAGGATGCTCTAATATCAGTGGAAGAAATCTTTAACATCAGTGTTCCTCTAGAAAGTGAGGGAATTTCCATTTAAGTAAGTTTCTGGGCTAATTCCCATGCACCTATTCTCTTCAGGCAAGAAAAAACCCACACCTGCATAGTAGGTTCAGATGTCCTCTACATGCTGAAGTCTGTGTAGGTTCAAGATAGTCCTTTCTCATCCAGAAATTCTTCACTGAAGGGAAGCCTGAAACACGTTCAGTGCAGGTTAGTGGTGCCACGCTGACTTGTTCCCACTCTAACATGGGCTACTGGTCAAAGGGGAGAAATACAGAACTGTCATTCCCTCCACAGAAAGATCTAACTGGATAATTTGGACATGTGGTGAAAGTTATTTATTTCTTTTCAAAAAGTGCCTCAAGTTATGACTACTAAATACATAAGTAAACTCTAATTTCTGGTCTGGATTATAGAAATGCAGAGATTCTCACACATCCTAGTGCTATTGAGAGTCTTATCTTTGATTTCAGTGAGCTTTGATCAGGCCCACGTAAAGCCAAGCCACTTCAGAATCACTGTGCAAGTGTTAACTAACAATCTGCAAGAGCAGAACATTGGCTCACTTCAGTATGACCGTAAAGGAAGTACACCTGCAGAGGAAAAGTGACTGCCATTATTTTTGAAAAGGAAAACCTGAGAAATAAACAATGCCTGAAAATGTGCCTCCTAGGGGACAGATCCACATCTTGTTTCAATTGGATTAATTGAAGACAATAAAGCTATATTAATTTTTGACAGTGAAGAACTGGTCTTTTTTAAAAAAAGTTGATAGACTCATCTAAATCTTGAACTGCCATTTGCATTAAACCTAGGGAAGTACTGCCTTCCCCTTTTCAGTGTTTTTTTGGTCTACATTTGATAAAGGAGGGGACCTTCCAGCCAATCCAGCAATAGAGGAGATTTCCAGATTAGCATCATTAATAACAGATAGAATTTTCAATAATCGAACGGGTGTAGGAGCACAAGTCCTATTAAAAAAATGGGGAAAACCAGTATCCAGAGAGTTCCCAGTGTCTGCTGGAATTCCTCAGAATAAGTTTTCACAAGATCAAATTTTTTTAAAAAGTCCAGGACTCCTACCAACTGACCAAAAGTCAGTTTGGCTGACAATTTAGTGGGAAACAAGCCCCACTGAACAGAACTTCTCTGTTTGTCAACACATTGATTTTCTACACTTTGTTTGCATTGTCCTGGAAGGACTGGACACACAGCACTGTAAGACAAATACTGAACATTATTTTCTATAAGCAAGACAATGCTCATCTAAAGCTTTAGCATAAACATCAGGTAAAGAGATTTACCAAAGCGGGTTTTTTTTTCCTGTAAAATATTGACATTTTTGTTGCCAAAAAAGTCAAAAAGTGACTTCTTCCCACTTGTATAACAATAAGTTTTGATAGGTAGAATGTATGAAATATACAGTAGTTTCTTCTGAAAAGCTATCTAAGCTCACTCAGCTTATAGAATGTGGAATGTAATTATCCAGAAAGTGAAATATGTATAAAAATAGGTAAAATTCCTACAACATTTGTATTGAATTATAATTCCTCCTGCCAGGAAGGTTACAACAGGTCTACAGTATATGTATGAAATGTTTGTTCATAAAGTTAAAAAACATCATTACCTTACTGAAGAACACATTAAATGTAGGAATGCATAATCAGAACTGACTCTCAATTCTGCTTAGCTGGTGCAAATCTACAGAGAACCATCATCCTTTCCGCACAAAACAAAACCAACCTCTAATCTGAGAGTTGGGCTTTTTTGTTTGTTTGTTTTTGTTTTGTTTCTTTTTGTTTGTCATAGAGGGGCCAGACTGAAGTTTACGAAAGAAATTCCTCTGGAAGTGGAAGTACGTTGTTTAATTTGTTTTTCCCTATCTCCATTTTGTTTACTGACAGCAGTCACCCACCTTCTAAAATGATTATTGCCTGATATTACATGGAGCTTTTACTGCTTGTTCAGAACAAGGCAGTGAAATAGAAAGAACCTCCAACTCCCCTGTCATGACCCAGTTCTGGGCTTGTGCTTTTTTGACGAGTCTTTGATCTGCAGCAGGCCTCATAGGCTAGTCTCCCGGAGGAACATGGTGCCAATGTTGTAAGAAACCTTTCTCACTCTGGCAGATGTGATGGAAGGTTTTGGCGGCTTCTGACCACTTTTGACCTCAAGGAAGTAACAGATCCCAGGAATTTCCTTTGGAAAGTTTTCTGGAAGCTCTTCACGGGAACGAGGGATAAAAATAAAATTTTCTTCCTTTTTCAAAAGCCTAGAAAAAAAAACAAAACGGAGGGATATAAAAAACTGTAAAACACAGTCCAGAAACATCTCTTTGGAAGAGATCGATCCTATGTAGTCCCTAATAAAAAATGAGTTAAAAGTATTATGCAACATCTAAAAAAATCCTTAGCCAGGATCCTCAGCTGAGATATATTAACTTAGCACCACCAACTTCAAAGAGCTGTGTTGACTGAGATCAGCTGAGGAGATGGCCCAAATAAACACATTATCTGAAAATCAGTGTCAGCATTCAGAAAGTCATGTACCAGAAACGGAACCACATTCATAGTTATCATTATCCATAATGTATCATTTAGCTCACTTAAAACACTCCAGTCTGGCCAGTTGTGCAGAAATGAACATTTCAGAGTGACAACTACCTTCAGGTCTCCTGCTGGAAAGTAGGTATGAAGGTGACAGTGCTTGGGAGCTCTCACAGATAGAAGCAGGGTGGTCATTTTTTGCCCTTCTTGTACTCAGTAGTATTGTATTTCATAAATTAGGTTCAAATACAGCAAATCTAGCTTCAATAAAAAACAGAATCAAATCTGACGCTATTTATCAAAAGCACCCACGGGCTTAATCTGGGCTACCTGGCTGGGGTCAAAAAGGAATACAGGTTCACAGGAGCCATGAAGCCATTCTCCAGGTGTGCCCACACAAGTGGTGCATCACAGACCTGACTATACTGCCTGTTGCCATTTGTCGTCTTCCTCCACAGGGAAGAAATCTCTGGTAAGATCTGAAAGTTTAGGGCCTCTCTATCAACTATCTTTGCCGAAACTAGTTGAACTTGTAAAATAAAGAAAATAACTCTATACATTTTCTTGTTGTTTCCAGTAAATTAAGCTAGGGGTATTCAGTCCCTTGCAGCATTGAAAAGAGCAGTTCTGAGGTAATGGTAAATTGTGAGCACAGTTGGATATACGAAAGCAGTCTTCATCTTTTCCCCTCCCAAGATATTTATTCTTTCTCTCAATGAATTTGGAGCTCAAAAACATCAGTGGGAAGAACTTTATTAGCTTCAGCGGATTTTGTAATAGGTTGTTTATTTAGAGTCTCTAAAGCTGATTTCTGGGAAGCAAATGAATGAATGAATCCTGTTGCCAGGAGAATTTTCCAGGATTCTCAGCACATGTAATGGCACTTCCTTTATTGAGTATTTTTCGTGGGTTTTGGCTGAGACAATCTGTGTGAGCTCATTGAAATACAAAGGCATTTTCTTCCCAGCTTTTAAATAATCCGTTGGTTATAAACCCAACAATGTATTTGCCTTTGAACTTCTGTGGTGGTCTTTGTTTAGCATGTGGTTTGAATGTCACAATGTCAATTTTATGATCAAAATACTGTAATTTTTTCTAAATTGCATGAGAGTTTGCAGAGGCCTCTCTACAGAGAAGCTTCTCTCCTTCACTCTCTGCAGTGCTTGTGGTAAATATTTTGTGTTTTAAAACTACAGGCTGAAATAACTCCTTGCTGCTTCCCAAACTAGATTTCTGCAAGCAACAGTCGAACTCTTAGAACTTTCCGAGCTAAATCTGTAAGCTTTCGCTGCAGTCATTCTTCCCCAAACTGACTGTTCACTATGGAGCATCTGGCCTTCCTAAAAATCAATTGTTTCCTTCTGAGACCCTAACATTACCTAATTGTAATGACAGTTATACAAGGCTGAAACTGTAAAATATATATATATTCTTTCATTCACTTCAGGGCTGGCACCGAGTTTAGCTGATATTTCACACCATTATCCTCATAGAACAAACGTGCAAGATAATAATTAAAGACCTTATTTTCACCTATTTTGTGAATTGTAACTTGGTTGCAATGAAATGCTCTGAGAGTATCAAAGGTAGCAGGAGTGATGGGTGAATAACCAATTAGCCCTTTGGAAATTCCTCCACTACTGCTGCTTGTGATAGGCTCCATACCCCCATACTAGGTGCACTGTTTGAATCAGCCTCTCACCCTCAGAAATTGTCTAACTGACCTTTATTGGGATAACACCTCAGCTCCCAATCAAGAATGGCAGGAAATCTTCTTTACCAAATGCTAATGGAAGCTACTTATGATCATATTCTATCCTACTTACTTTAGTTTGTACTTTTAAGAAAAAAAAAAAAAGCTGGCTCTTGTAATAATACTATTAGAAAGACTTTAATCAGGACAAAAATGGCCACTTGTTAGCATTCTCCTAAAGAATAGGTTCTTCAGATTCCTTAAATATATCAGTCCTGACACTTGGCTTCCCAGGCTGAGAATGAGATCATGATTCAGAAACTGCCTCTGATTTCTTACAGCTTTGTGTATACACTAAAGAAGTAAGTTATCTACTAATCCTCAGTGCTTAACAGTGAGGACATTTTTCTGCAGGAATCTTTCCTCCTATATTTAGGCCATTCGCGATGTTAAAAAGAAAACAGTAGCAGTTGATGGCCATGGCCCAGATCTACAGCCCTTTCTAAGTTTCTTGTCTTCCTTTTCATGGGTACAAAGAACCCCAAAAGATACTTCTGCCAAACAGCTGAATGAATAGTGCAGATCCTCAGCGAGGGTAAGGCTGAGCCACACAATCAGTTTTTGCATTTCCCCTCTGGCTCGGGGGAAGAACCAGTGTAAAACCTTCTGGTCTGGAAGGTTTCCTGGGTGGTGGTACCCATTTCTGGTTGTTTGTCTCACCTTGTGGACCATTCTCAGAGCATTTCGTTGTGACCAAGTCAGACTGCCTGTTCTGAAAATCTGAGAGCACAATCTATCCTTCACCTTCAGGAAATTATATGGCAGCTTGAACTCTACATAAAATGTCCCCAGGTTGTCCCATAGTCATAGAGCTTAAGTTGAAGTTACACAACCTCTGCAGCTCAGGAATACACATATAACAACTAGTCTGAAAATATTCCAAAGCATTTATCTCAGCTGTGTTTCCTGCATCACTTCTGTATATTTCCCTTAAGAGCACTATTGCAAAGGACATTTTTATAGTATGATATTCACAGGTTCAAAATTCTTGGTTTCACTCAGGTATCTGGATATACAATCTACAACTTAGTGCTTAAATTGTGAAGATCGGGCTACTCAAGCATTCCTATAAATTGCCCAGAACTAGGTCTGCCCTCAGCTTGTGTTCTCTGTTGATGTTTCACCGGAGGAAGAATTTCTTAAACACTGATTTGTAGTTGATTAACTTTGACAGCTTCCCCTCCCAACCTGAAACCTTCCAGAACTGTTTAAATTCTTGTTCTGTCCCTTCCCTGGTGGAAATGCTGTTGCTTTCAGACAAAAAGAGATGATATCTGAGAATTATCCCATTTATTTTTTCATTTTCAGTTCCTTCATTAAAAAAAAAAAAAAGGGTGTCAATACAGGAATAGAAAATGTGATTATTTTCTAGTGGAAACAAGAAGCATTTCAAGGTCAGGAGATCTGAGTGTGAACGAAAATTGAGATCATACTTAGTGGGAACCTTGAAGAAGCTTTTAAAAGCTGTAGCTCTTTTTTGCGTAGATGAAATAATAGGGTAATTATATTTCAAACTATTTTAGCAAAAACAGTCACATCTTCATCACTGAGTTCCTATACTCAGAAAATGAACTAACAAAGATTTGTTACTACAGAATTATTTGTTGCAAGGACTTCTATGCTGAGTCCATGCTTTCCACAATGATTCTTAGTCTCTCCATACCCATTGGAAAGCAATATCACCGCTTTATCTCTCCATCTCTCACGGATGTCACACCTGTGTACTTATCATTGGATGCTGTGAAGATTAATTAGTACTCAAACAAAGTACCTCTGCTTTCCCTCAGACTCAGCAGAAGGATGGCTGCAAATGTTTTAAGATTTTTTTGTGAAAAGTGGGCTAACCTGCTTTATTCCTTCGCAAACAAGATACAATCACAAACTGCAGGATCTGTCCAAAGGGAGGAATAAAATGGTGAGAGAAGCAGCCACTTAGCAGCTTGGAGTAGCAACTCCTTTGGAAATTTGAAAGAGCAACTCCTTCAGAAATACAAAAGATGATCTTTGAGAACTATATTTCCACAGCTAAAGGCGCAAATGATTACCACATGCGCTAACTCAACTCTAGCTGCTGTGAGAAATAGCAGTGCTGAGGAAGCACTTGCTTAGCTTCAGCATGCTCTAATACTTTGAGTTCCACCATGAGGGCTTCAGAGGACGCTTTGCCCATATAGTGTCT
The DNA here is from genome assembly GCA_017639485.1 of Pluvialis apricaria. Classification (NCBI taxonomy): domain Eukaryota; kingdom Metazoa; phylum Chordata; class Aves; order Charadriiformes; family Charadriidae; genus Pluvialis; species Pluvialis apricaria. Next base: position 18,103,429 of record CM030007.1, read on the forward strand.
GGAAACCTTTGAAACCTCCTCCCCACTGCTGTGACTAGTGCTTGCTGGACATGGCTAGCACAGGTTGCGGCATCCTAGCAAACTTTGCAAATCCCAGCAAATGCCAACAGGTTTGTTCGGCTGCAGGAGCCCGGCACACTGCAGAGTTTGTTGTGCTCAGGGTGGCCTGTCTTTTCTCTTGCCCTTTACACCAGGCTTGTCTTAAAGCCACCTTCAGGCCATGCAGTCAGGCCAAATCCATCCAGAGTCAATAGACAGTAAGAAGTAAGCAAGCAATTCCGATCCCGGTGGTGATGCAGCCCATCCTATGGCAGGCTCCTCCTCTTGCTTGCCAAGCTTGCCACTCTCTGTCCCCTGACTACAGGAGCAGTCCACGGTTATCAGCCTCCCCAGAACAAAGCATAGCATCTCCACCTGCCTGCACAGTTTGCTCCCCTCTGTCTTCCTCAGGCCCTCCACAAAATATACAGTGGATATACTTTACATCACAGTTCCTGAGATAAGTGCCATGAACCTATACATATGTATATAAAATATGTATTATATAATAACCTTCAAACACATGTTCATATCTAATTAGATATGAGACTAATTACAGTATTTGCTGCTTCAATAAACTATGTAACAGGAATGTAATATTCAAGTAAGATATTAACAGCAAACAAATATTTATTCAGCTTTGGTTTTGAATATATATACATTTTAACCTCTGTATAATGGATTTCCATGTACCCTAAATAAAAGTCATGTTATGAAAGGTTCTGGCAATGTGCTGAATCAGAGTGAAAAAATCAGAGTGAAAAAAGTTCAGAACTGAACTTCAATGTAAACTTCTTTTAGGAAAATAGTTTTGTATAGACCAAAATTTGAACAATATTTCTAAATTAAATACAATTCACTACAATAAAGGAGAAATACAATTCACTACAATAAAGGAGTGAGTGCCCTCACTCTAAAAAAACTGTAAAAAATGTAGTTAACCTTGTTCACATCCACATATTAATTGGTATAGTTAGGAAAATTTAATTAATGGCTTCCCAAACAGGTTATGAGAAGACTGTCTCCTGCTGGATTGCTGAGCCCTTCCTCTGTGGCAACAAGTGTTGGTCACTTCACCAGCTGGGCATCGGGTTTGATAACATACACCAGCTCATTTGTTTCCATATGAATTCAGATGATAAATTATTATGGCACTCATTAGAAATTTTGGTAGGCTGCTCATAAAATACACTGTATCAAGATATGAATTTGCTGTTGTAATGCCAAAAATCAGTGCACTTGGTTCTAAGTTTTAGTGGCTTTGAATTTCTCCCTCAGTTTCTATACATGCTAGAAAGACCAGGAGGCTGAATATAGCCTGACTATGTCTGGATCGAATTCATTTCACATTGTACTTTATTATTTTTTAAACCATGGAAGTTCTTGTGTTGGTGTTTTTCCTTCATACAGATCAATTGTAATAAGATGATGAAAGGACCAGCCATGACTTTTTAATGCAATATATTGTATATCACATGCAACTCAGCATGGTGAGCATCTGTCTCTGACCTCTAATACTTTTATTTGTCACCCACCTAAGCAGAAGGAATACTGTGTCTCTGCTCTCTGGGACATTAGAGAATTAGGCTCAGTGAACAGGATCACGCCATCACTAGTAAAAGGCCCCAGGCTTTGCATTGATCTAACAGTGCTGGCCTCAGGACTTGTCTGGATTTGTCCAGGCTTGATCTTTTTGTAGTTTTAGCCGTTGTCTAGCACTCAGACTATTGCCTAAATATGCTTTAGCTTTAGTTAAGCTGTGTGGAACCGCAGTGTAACATATATTACTAACTAATTGACAGAGATCTAACATGGAGTCATTCTGTATAGAGTGAACTACCTATAAACCTTGAATAAAAATGTAGTTTCACAAAGCACAAGCACAGGCGGACAGCAGAGGCCCCGGGACTATAATCACAAATCACAGTGACTAAGGGGGGTGCTGTCTTGTGGAGGCAGATGACACTGGGAACAGAAAAACAAGAATAAACTAGTGTATTTTGACTAGACTTTAACAGTTTAATTAGACTAACAATAATTTTTTGTGTCCATGTATAAGCTGTGTTCCCTTTCTGTCCATAATTACATTGCCTGTCCACCAATATGTCTCATGAAAGCACACATGGTGAATTGACCAATATAAAAAGGAACTTTTTTTAAAGGATGCTTAGAAATAAAATTTAAAATAATCTGAAAAGGCTCTTGGAGAGCAAATCCATTTGTTTGTCCATATGAGGTGGAAAAATATAGAGAGACAGAGACAGATAGAGATAGAGAAAGAGATAGAGATAGAGATAGAGATAGAGATAGAGATAGAGATAGAGATAGAGATAGAGATAGAGATAGAGATAGAGATAGAGATATGATGTAGATGTAGATATAGATATAACCTGTAGGAAAAATAATATATGTAGCTAAAACCTGTAGGAAAAATAAGATAGATAGATAGATAGATAGATAGATAGATAGATAGATAGATAGATATAACCTGTAGGAAAAAGAATCTGATGAAAATAAAAATCTATAAGGAGTTTATAGAAACACATAGTTTTAATTTAAAATCCTCATAGATAGATGTATATACATCCTTCTTAATTACCTCAAAGTAAAACTTCTTCCGTACAGCATTCTGTGAGACAACTGTTAAAAACCTATTCCAATTCCGCAGTTTTTAATCAATTTTAAAGGCTGAGGGGCAATTTAGGCAGGTGAACCAGCAGTGACCTCACCTCGCTCAATAAATAGGTATGCTTGGTTGCTCTCTCTCCTAAATCAGATAAGGGTGTGGGATACAGGCTGTTTGTCTTTGCCTAATCTCAGGTCCCAGATGTATTACCCAGCATGTGATAACGGAAAGTACCTGTATCCAACATTTGATGCCAGAAGCACCTTCTCTGTAAGGGAAATGTGTGCTGGAAAATACCAGAGGTGGAAAGAAGAGGAAAAAGAGAATTCATTTTTAAATACAGTTAGTTGACAAATAGCAACAATTATGTTTACCTCCTTTTGATAACTGCTTAGAGATTCCAAGGCATTACATTGTAATACTATTAGGGAAACAGGATGAATGTAGGTATATTATATTAATATCTGATAAACATCATTATTCAAGGCTGAAACAAAGAATTAAAAAATACTTAATCTCTCTTCTGTTCTGAAGAAGAATCTCATAAATCTCATTATGCTTCCTTCCTGAGTATGCAAAATAGGGTAATTTTATTCAGTTCAGGATAATGTAGATGAATTAAATAAACCTTGAGCTAGATTTGCCAGTTTACTAAAGGAACAGAGAATGTGTTATTCTTCTCCCATTCCTTCCTGGCCACATGTTTAAACACAGACCAGTCTGGGATCCTCTGCTCCCTCTCCAGTTTCCACATGTTTCACTGGAAGTTGCGCCAATGCTGTTCCAGTGCCTTCATTTTACAATGCTCAGTGATTCAAAGCAAATGAAACGAAGCTCTGTAATCCTTCAGTCAAAAGACCTGCCTGAGTCACGGGAACAAGATATTTTGAACAGAAGTGAGCTCTTACCCCCAAGAGATTCCAAGGCCACCTTTGTAAAAGGTGCCGTTTCCCACGGCGGAGCTTTGCCCAGGCAGGTGTAACTGGAGCAAGGCTGCCCCAGGTTCACTGCTGCTGCTAGGCAACACTGCATCTTATATGTATAATTTTAGACTCTGATTCTTACATAGGCAGATTACGGGCTCACAGGGAAGCGTCTGAAACCAATAATAGGCATTCTGAAGTGTGATTATAATTTGAATGCTGATGACGCTTCCTAATGCATAATCTGTACTGTAAAATGAAAGCTGATAAGTATTGGACTTGTTTCCAGTATCTGTATGCTTTGTAAGCACAAAACTTGTATCAGAGTTTTCAAGGGGCATGTTAGAAACAAAAACATAATAATAAATGTCAGTAGGTTTAAGTAGTTGAAAATTCTGTAATTTTCACACTGATTGAAGAATTATCTACTTTGGAAAACATTGCTTCTTAGATAATACAAATATTAACGGAGTACATAGCAGCACAGTATGATCAAATAGAAGCATTTGATGGAATATAAGGTCAACTATAAAGACATTTCAGTTTGCGATGAATCACTTTGTACACAGCAAATAATATACTCATGCAAATTATATTTAAGAAAAGTTATATATGGATGCATCAGATCACTAGTTGTTTATTTGGATAGTACCAGTATATTATGTTCAAACCTCCCAGATCACCTTCAGAAGCTCTGAATAATTCTGCCATACAGGCTATTTTGTAACTGCAGTCCCTCCTGGGACTGTGTCAGTAGTTTCATATCTCGACTTCTTCCCTGTCTGTTCTCATGCCAGAAGGTATGGTTTGAAATAGCCTTTCTGAGTGGCCCCATGCACACTCATATTATTTTCTCATGTAATTTCTGAAGCATGTAAAATAAACTAGCTCCCAGTCTTTTCGTCATTACTTTTAGCCATTCATCTTCAGTGATTACTGCTTCGCATTCAGACATATATTTTCTTGCCATTTCTACTTTACCTGTAACCATGTCTAGCCTGGTACCTGCACTTGAAGCTCTCTGAATCGAGCACTGAATTTGTTCAGCACATAGCAGCAGATTTTTTACATAGTACAATAATGCAGGTAACAAATACAAAAAAATCTGTATTTTGTTGTGTTCTGTTTTGCAATTTTATGTTATAGCATATAACATATAGTGACTGCATTGTCAACCGCTTTTCTGCTACCTTCCCTTTTTGAAAGCAACAGTCTAAATTTGTAACTTTCTGGAAGACAAGCCTAGACATGATGATTATATAAGGTGAAAGTTTGGCGATCCTGAAACAAATGGTCCTATTCCTACTGGATATCTAGGATTAAAGGTAAGTGAAAAAAATTGTAGCCCAGTTTTTGATACGACCTGAAAGATATACAAGGTGAGAAAATCTGAGTCACATTATGCTACTAGGTCTTAGTAAGGATGCTCTTCAAGCCCATGTTACCCGCATTTGACTTGCTACAGTACAGTATGACCAATGTCAGCCAGGTAGAGGTGAGCCACAGACAAACAGAAGCCACCTTCTCTGTGCTACAATGAACTTGGAGTCAAATAAAGGGCAGCATAAAAGCACGTATTTCTAGCAAACTCCATACACAAGCCCTCAAACTGGCTTTCAGAACAGACAAGCAACGTGATGAAAAGGAAACAGAAACATAGAATCGTGGAATGGTTTGGGTTGGAAGAGACCTTTAAAGGTCATCTAGTCCAAACCCCGTTCAATAAGCGGGGACATCTCCAACTAGATCAGGTTGCTCAACAATGACCAAAAATCTGTTGTCTCACAGAAAAGGTGCCATATCACCATCATAACAAAAATCAACAGAACTGGCACTGGTACACTGAAAGTGACTCTGGCTTCAGCATGGCAAGAAAGGAGTTTTGTGCATCATTGGCCCCACAAATACTTACTGTTTCCAACTGTAAGTTTCCTAAAATAATATGAAACTGTCTAGCTCATCAATTTCTGCTTTCAGGGACAAACTTGAGCAACACCATAGCCCTGAGTGGAACCACACCCCTGAACCACATTTCTGAAGCATTAACGTCTCTCTTCTGAAAAAGAATGGACTGCACTTTCAGAATATTTTTAAGACCTTCTCAGGGTGGAGAATACCCCTTTAAAAGAACTGTTCCTGTCCAAGAAGAGTTGAGGTCCCTGTCACAGGGCCTTGGTTGCATTTTGCCAGAATCATTTACCCCCATTCGTGTAAAATTAACACCAAAGGTCCTGCTACTGCCTAAGTTTTCAAAACTGGGACACAACTGGTGAACAATCTTGTGTTCACTTTTCAAACAATGTCTTAGAGGGCTTCTCCTATCCCACAATGGAAGACCAGAAGCCAAAGCTACTAGAACATTGTACCTTGAATGTCCTAAAGACAACTTCTTTTCAAGTGACATCAAGTTCCAAACAGCAATTTCCTACGTATTTACTGAATTTCTTTTTATTTAAATAAACAGATTTTCTATACCCGATAGCAGGTTGCATCTGTGTTTCTTTTGCATGTTACCAGACAACTATATGAACCTGCTTCTGCGTACTTTATCATCAAAAGTCTATTCAGTTTTTCTGCCTCTTGTTCAATTAGCTACACTTGCTCCATTCTGTAAATCTGACCTCCAGTGAATGGGCTCTTCAGATGAATGCCATTTTATTCACTAGTTTTAATTACTTTAAAACTTTATGTTCTGACTGATTTATATTTTGGCATATTAGACACTTCAATTCTTGGATGAAGAAATTCCATTTAAAACTGTAATTTACATAGATAGGTATGGGAAAAAAATAAATATTGAGATTCACAGTTCTGTATGAGAAGGAAAAAAAAAAGAAAACTAGTATTGTTTGGGCAATTGTGTACAGACTAACCACAGCGAAACAGTCCCAAAACCTGAGCAAAACTGTACTTCAGAAAATTACTTCAGATACAGAATGTTGGAAAGAGTAAGATTGAGATGTCCTGCCAAAAAAGTGAGTACATCAGTAGTAATCCAAGCAGCAGAAATTCTAATAGTCAAGCTGTCAAATTTGAACAGTAAGGAACACCTTTTTAATTTAGGAGCTGTTCCTCCTAACCAGATTTAATCAAGCCGTCTCTCTATTTGCATAATTTCTTCAAAGAGGTAAGGGTAATGCTTTGCCATTTTTAATCTTTTTTCTTACATTAAGAAAATGCTTCTATCGAGTGTCTCTTTACAATGTTAAACAAGAAATTTTGTCTTCAAGAAAGCATAAAAACGCTTTGAAAGCTTGGCCTTGCTGACAAAATTAGACTTTCTTCTGAGCCAGTGGGAATGTTCTTCTCTTCATCAACTGTGTCTAGCGGGTGGAACCCAAATCCTTAGCCTAAAGCTGTAAAAGTGCAAAAAATTATGGTGCTATAGGAGACATGTCCCACTTCTTCTGCTACACATTATTTTGGGCAGGAATGTTTGTGCTTCTGTTGTGCTTCCTTGGCTCCAATGTCTGACTTCTTTGCATATTCTGATGGCAAACAAAAGACTGACAGCCTCATGCAACATCTCTTTCCAGTTGTTCTGGTGCCCTGCCAACTTTCTGTTGAAGCTCATGTGTTGAGGACAGAGCACGTTACAAGATCGAACTCAAAACAGGCTGAAATAAAAACCGTATGAAAAGGCTAAGAGGACTTACTGGTATGTGGTTGGACTGACATTGATGCGGCGTGGGTGACTTCCTGACTCAAACTTGCTTGCAAGGGTGACATTGTTTCCAAAGAGGCAATAACGTGGCATTCTTACACCAACGACGCCGGCCAGCACTGATCCTGAGTGAATGCCTATCCTCATCTGGAAAAACATGAGATCCATGTCAGTCTGTCTCTCTTGTGCTGCCCACAGTAATGTCATTAGCACTTATTTACAAGCCAGTCACAACAACCCTTTCAAAGAAATAAAAACCAAAGAAGAAAGAGTGAAGTGGAAGAAAACAGACACTCCCATACCTCCAGCTTAAATCAGATGCAGTTAAAAAAAGAACAAAAACATGGTTATCTTTTTACTAAAACTATTTTCTTCTTCTGCGCACTTTTGCTGGAGACTACAACAGTCAAAACAGGAATCATGAACAGAATAGGACAGGATGACCTTCAGTTACTGCAATATCAGCCCTCTGATTACACAAATAGATACATTACAGGGGGTTATTTTTGCCACCACTTCTAACACAGGCTTTGAAGTAAGACTCAAATTTTCTCAAACTGGCAGAAAGAGTAGTAAAGGGGAATGAATGAATATGGTACTTTTATCTTCTTAGTATTTTTTCTTCCAAACTCCTCAAGGTCTAAGGTCTTTCTCACTTTGTCAGACTGAGAGATATTGCAATGGTGAAGATGCTGAAGATTAAGGCACCAATGATTTTAAAAATAATTGTATCCCCCCTGAAATAAGGAAGAATAAATCCCCAGCAAATTAAAAGAAACCCATGTGGCTATTCCAGCAATCATCTTCTGTAACTGTCTGAGATGTGGTGATCACATTGATCTGTAATGCTTGGAGTCACCATCCAAGTTTCTTTCAGAGTGAATAATCTGAGAAGATTTATTCTGCATAAATTTTAGCAACTAATTGTGTTTGCCAAGAAAATCATTTTCACAAATAAGAAAGTCTTTTTCTCTTGTTAACTTTATAACATAAAAAAAAAAGAAAAGAAGATATTTATATCTTGTGAGGATACTCTTACTCATAGCAACTGGACTGCTGCAAAATATGAGACAATGCGAAGAAAATAAATAGCAGCTACTAAACCAGAGGGTCTGATGGAGTCTGAATAAGTGACTTAACTAATACTATACTCCATATGGTCCTTTGATTTACTCAGTTCACAGTTATTGCACTGTGCTTTTGTCTGTCAATCCCTCTTTTTTTAATAATGCAACAGGTTTACTCAAATACAAATAAAAAAAATATTTGTCAGCATTTTTTTATGTTAAGAAAAATGCCAACATTTCATAACCTTGATGTCCCTGATGCTCTATGAACATGTGGGACCCCACATTATTTCACTGACTATAGTTTGTCCCATGTGTCCAAGACTTTTACCACGCAGCTAAGCACCCTTTTCATTTTTTTCCTCTCTTACATGTCACAGACAATACGTACAGCATTACACCACTATACACTAAGCCCATGCGTAAATTAAGAACATGTCATTCTGCATTCAATGTGCTACTACTTACAACATTCCCACAGGAAACATAAAACCTTCAATCTTCACAATAATGCTGTTAATTATAGACAAGGATGAAAAAAATATATATCTGTGAATAAATAACACCTGAATTTAATTCAGCTTTCAAAACTTTACCAGTTTGGAAGGCAACTACTGAAATTCTTCAAATACTCTATCCTATTGGGCTGGGATGCACCCACAAACTTGCTTTGGCTGTGAACATCTCTGCAAACCCATCACACCCACATTATTTTGGTCATATTTTGGGGCATGGAGATTTCCTGCTTTTGCCACAGCATACATTTAAACTCCATTGTTCATTTCCAGCAAAAAAGTGCTCCTGCAGTCAAGAACTGAGAAAACAGCCCTTCTGCATATTAGTGAGGTCAGTACCTGCCCTCTGCAAAAGATTATGAGCAGAAAGTCTTGTTCACACAACAGCAAGTATGCTGTCAGTTTTCAATAAATAGTAAAGAACTTACTTACAATGTCTTGGTTTTGTGAGATGGGAGAAGGATTAGTTATTTTGTACACAATTTTAAGAATAGAGCTAATGCTACCTATTTGTTCCACTACTAATCTGCACATTCATTTAAGAATCACAAATAAACCACTTGCTGTGACCTCTTCTAGGGCACAATGAAGCACATGGGAAGGCCAGATTGAAACTATAAGAAAAAGCATTAGCTTTGTTTTGCTGCTGGAAAGCGGGACTGAGAATATACATCAGAGTGGAAGGAAAATCCAGTAGCAAAAAACATACTAAGATGTATTGGGTTTGCATGGCAAGGTTTTGGTAGCAGGGGGAGCTGCAGGGGCGGCTCCTGTGAGAAGCTGCTCGAAGCTTCCCCCATGTCCAACAGAGCCCATGCCAGCCGGCTACAAGACGGACCCACCGCTGGCCAAGGCCGAGCCCATCAGTGACGGTGGTAGCGCCTCTGGGATAACATAGTTAAGAAGGGGGAAAAGTTGCTATGAGATGGCAACTGCAGCAGTCAGAAAAGAGGAGTAAGAATATGTGAAAGACACAACTCTGCAGACACCAAAGTCAGTGAAGAAGGAGGGGGAGGAGGTGCTCCAGGCACCGGACCAGAGATTCCCCTGCAGCCTGTGGTGAAGACCATGGCGAAGCAGGCTGTCATCCTGCAGCCCATGGAGGTCCACAGTGGAGCAGATATCCACCTGCAGCCCATGGAGGACCCCACACCAGAGCAGGTAGATGTGCAGAAGGCTGTGGCCCAATGGGAAGCCCATGCTGGAGCAGGCTCTTGGCAGGACCTGTGGACCCGTGGAGAGAGAGAGCTCTCGCTGGCGCAGGTTTGCTGGCAAGACCTGTGACCTCATGGAATGGACCCATGCTGGAGCAGTCTGTTCCTGAAGGACTGCACCCCATGGAAGGGACACCCATTGGATCAGTCCATGAAGAACTACAGCTCATGGGAAGGACTCACATTGGAGAAGTTCGTGAAGAACTGTCTCCCATGGGAGGGACCCCACACTGGAGCAGGGGAAGAACGTGAGGAGTTCTCCCCCTGAGGAGGAAGGAGTGGCAGAAACAACATGTGATGAACTGACCACAACCCCCATTCCCCATCCCCCTGTGCTGCTCCGGGGGAAGGAGGTAGAGAAAATCGGGAGTGCAGTTGAGCCTGGGAAGAAGGAAGGGGTGGGGGGAAGTATTTTAAGATTTGGTTTTATTTTTTTTACCCTACTCTGATTTGATTAGTAATAAATTAAACTCTGAAGTTGAGTCTATTTTGCCCATGACATTAATTGGTGAGTGATCTCTCCCTGTTCTTATCTCTACCCACCAGCCTTTCATTAAATTTTCTCTCTCCTGTTCAGCTGAAGAGGGGAGTGACAGCAGCTTTGGTGGGCACCTGGCGTCCAGCCAGGGTCAACCCACCACATAAGAAAATGAAATTTACTTTTGCAATATATGCAGTGAAAGCTAAAGTTTTTGTTGGTTCTTTTTCTGCTTTCATTCTTGAAGTGCTTCCTTTTATGTGTCCACATAGGTTTTTATCATTCAGTGCTTTGGTGACAGAGGGCTTCCAAAGGATTTCCAAATCCATCAGGATTTCCAAATTCTCAGCAGCAAAAATTTAGTCTCTCTTGACAAACCCAAACCCTGCTCACACAGTAAATGCTTTCAAGATCTTTTCTCATGATTGTCTCAAAAAAACACTGGGGAAATGGCCTTTGTGATTATGACTTTTCCGCATGTGCCAAGGAAACCAGTTGCAGACGTTACACCATCAGACTTGCTGAAAAAAATGCAGGCTGATATATCACCCTTAGTATCAAATATTTTCCTTTGCAAGGTTACATGAATGAAGCTAAAGCCATGCCAGCTTCCATGGAAAACTGAGGCTGGGAGCAAAAATAAATGGATATTTAAAATTTCATTCAGGAGGACATAGGTTAGATCTTCTGTGAACTGCTTGACTCCCAGAAGGGATGAGACAGAAGAAGAAAGGAAACAGCTTTTCTATTTGATATAGTGTGTATCTAAAGAGATCTTTAAAACCCTTGGTTTGACTGAGTACATAACATTTTGTGTTCTGTAATATCTTTGATTTTTTAAAAAAAACATGTTCCTAACAATAAAAAAGGTAGATGTTCTCACAAACACAGGTTAAAATACATAGAGTTACCAATGAGAGTGTCAAAAACTGGTTTTCATTGGGTGCAAAAAAGTTAATGTAGGTTTTCTCATTAAACCATACAGAGAAAGGCCTGATACAAGACAGAATTATACCACGAATGGCTTGCAATAAATGCTTCCTTATATGGTTCTCTAAAAGAAAAAGCCTGCAACACTGATACAGTTGCCATGAAGTATTCCTTAGTAAGTCTTCTCATACTAAGAATAAACATTATATTGGTCATATATTACTTTTTAGCGAAATATGCTTTTCATAAAAATGACTTTTCAAGATTTTATTTCATCTGCGGATAAGTTAGTCTGGCTTTTTCCTCACTGAGTTGAAAAGTGGTGTGTTAACAGTTTAAGGCTTTTCTTTAAGAAGGAAGAAAATGTGTGATGAAATTATTAGCAACACGACACTTATTGGAGCACATCAGCCTCTCACATTAACTTTGCAGAAAAAGAAAATCTGCCTAGAGAACTTGACTTAGAACAATAATAACAGTTATACATGTACAGTTACAGTTCCCAAGCTATATTGCATATACATCTCTTAACAGTGCTTTCCCAGAACAGTTACAATTAAAGATTATTAATAACATATGAAATGCAAATTAGGTGGCAACACTAGGATGCATTATTTGTCTATAATAACTATATTTATTCATGTCCTTTAAATATATGTAATATATAATACATATATTAACTATCATACTTAGATTGAGCATTTTTAACAAAATGCATGGTCTTCATCTCTGCTGACTGCTCCTTTATCTGTCCTTAATATTTGGCTAGTGATAAAAGGGCAGCATATAACTGAGACCAAAAGTTGAGAGGCATTATGCATACAAATGGAACGACAGCTTTTTGGAAACTATCACAAAGAGAAGACAGCCATGAAAAAAAACAAAACAAAAACCAACCAGAAAATACCAGACCCCCATAGTTAAGGAACAGTGAAGAGATGGACAAAGGCAAAAGACATTGTTAGAGCAGAATATTGGAAGGCACAATAGGGAATAAAACATGAACAGGTGTGAAAAAGAGCAAGAGAACTGTGAGAGGCCTTTTAGATAAAGAGGAACAACTTGAAGTGGCTGCAATGGAAAGATTTAGAGTGGAAAATGACAGGGAGAAGAAAGATTAATTAATTTGATCTTTGCAGCAGCTGTGGCAATCGTGAGGGGGAGAAAAGCTGATGTGAGTGTCAGAGGTGTAAAATAAAAGCAGCCTGCATTGATCGATGGAGGACAAAGAGGAAAGACATAGCTATTTGGAAAGGAAAAGGAGCTTCCAAAAATTTTAAAGAAAATGTAGCAGCATTTGGATATTGCCTACAGGATAAGGCACAGGGAGCAGAAAAGGCTAATACCTGAGTTACAGGAAGGACAGTGGTTTTGTATCATAGTGATGGATAAAGAAGGTTCATGAAGAAAGATAAGGAGCACTGGAGCTATGGTCATCCTCTGATGGGGAAACATGCAGAAGTGGTATCAATGAGAACTGATAGTGCAGACTGGACTGAGAGAGAAAAGTCAAGAACAAACAGGAACAGGGATGATCAACATAACAATATTTTGTTTTTCTGAATGAACATTCTGTTAATGTGTTTTTCTGACGTATTGAATCTTAGAAGAGTTGTGTGTTACCCCTTTACACCTCATGACAAAGCACAATTTTTCTTATTTACAGGTAAAAGTGCTGGAGTTTGTTTTGGTTTGGTTTTACCTGCTGTGCAGTTTCCATCACTTCCAATAGCTCCAATGCCTTCTTAGGCACCATACTGAAAACTGTACTCTTCCATCAAAATAAAACCTATTTCAAGTGAGATGAAAGTACATGCAACATGGAAAACTCACAACCCATCTACACTCACTTTATGGTGATGAGGCACAAATATTTTATAAAGAGTAAAGGAATGCAGTGGCATGCCTGAAGGAAATTTCATCATTGCTAATTTATTCCTTAGTAGCTTTTTCTGTTAATCAGTACATTCACAATAAGCAAATCCAGTAATTTGCTTTATGTTCAAAGCTCTTGAGCTTTTTCTCTTTTGAAAAATGCATCCTCCTTTCCCTCTCCTCATTCCCCCACATAATTTTCAAGGAAAAAAACTCTGACATTAAAATGCAAGTGGAAAGACACCATTCTACAGTCTGAGTAGTACTTGTCTCCTCAAGAACATTTTATAAAACCTTCTCAAATCTAAGATTTTGACCAATATATGTCCATATGTTGATAACCAAGAGAACACGTTAAAATCTGTATTTTCCTTCAGTCAAAACTGAGACATTCCATTACAAGACTTAAAAAGACCTCCTTTATTAATTAGACCACAAAACAATGGTTCAAACTGTAATGATTCCTGAAAGGAAAATTAACCGGTTTTTTAATTATTCTTCAAGTGTCTTATGTACATGGTGCTGTGAAAAAGTATCTGCAAGCTTGGTTAAGGGCTTACAAATCTATTTTTAAAAGCTTAACCTGTGCTTAATTCAGAAAAAGAGAAAGGAGACATGAGAGACATCTTTCCTGATAGGCAACAACATGAAGAATTGCATCAGGACATGACAGAGAAGAATGATTTCTGAGTTGAAAAGAAAAGGCACTTTGTGGACAGTACTGAAAGGCAGAGTAGGGAAAAAAAAAAGTGTGTGTGGATACCTTTCTTTTTGTCTGCCAGTAAAGAGTAGTTGATGTTATAACATGCAAGCAGACTTTCCAATTCAAACCAAAGGTGCATGTAACCTGTATTCTGGTAAGCACAGGGCAAAAATACATGCTAATTTCCAAAATTCTCTCCCTGCAACCAGCAATTTTTAGTTCGGGGATTTCCTGAGCCAAAAGAAATCCTTTTTGTAGAGGAAAGGTGTTTGTTGTTCACAGTTCCTCCTCAAATATGAACCACAATAATATTTCATGGGAGTGGCAGCTCTATACACCCTTCCCACTGCACATACAGAGAGAAGGACCTTAATAAACAGTTCTCACACTCTGAAAAATATACTCCCATGCTAGAAAGAAAAGTCTCAGATTGCCTCACAGGTTAACTGCATCCAGAAGGACTCAAAATTCATTTTCACAGAACTGCCTGCCTTACACAGACCCTGAGCTGAAGAAGTGAGGGCAGGCTGGGAAGTAGGTGACACAGTTTGGAAAGCAACCACGGGCAGAAGTAATCCCCCACTCAGCCAGCCTGGAGCATTTCAAGCCTTAATAATGTGACTGACTGGCAGCTGCTCAAGACTGTGTGCTGAGCTGGTAGCAGAGCTCAGGGCTGATACAAAGCAGTAGCTGTATGGAAATATTCTCAAGCACATGGATGTCCTGAGCCAGCAGAGCATTTAAATATAATAGGAAGTGTTCTGCTGGATCAGGACTTTCGACATCAGTGTCAATAATGTACATGGATATCTGTACACTACCATTTCTCAAACAAATAAAGTACTTTCTGCGCTAACATACTGAGTGATACTCTGTGTTTCAGCAAGGACCTTCTCCCTTTTGTCCTTGCAGTCACCTTCAGAAAGGAGAATGTCACCTCTCACGGAGAGCCTTAGCTATTAGTCCGTGACGCACTGCCAGATCTTTTCAAACAGAATGTGCCAAATTCTGTAAGATGTTACCTGCTCTAATATTTTGTAGCAGCTTCTACAACAGTGCTATCTCTGAATCTCAGCATATGCCTTACACAGGGACATTTATTTGTAAAATGTATTAACGCAAAATAGACTTTACAGAGCTCAGACCTCTAAAATCAGGGCCACACACTAGTGAGTCAATGTGTCTTTCTTCTCCTTCAAAGAACTGCAAGTTGACAGGACTGACAGCTATGCCCTGACATATGCTTTAGTGTGTGGGTTATCTGTATTCTTAGATAGATTTATAAATATCACAGTGTCTTTCTGGAAAGGGACATATGACAGTACAGCTCACTACAGAATTGTTGCCAAGGAACAGACCTGCTCAGAGGAAAATTTAGAACACTTTGAATTTAACAAGGTGTTCTATAGAACTAAACTACAGGATATATTTCCCCCATATTTGAATAACAGTTGGAGAAATGAACACTTAGCTTTTTTCTAATGAGAATTTCCTAGATTTCTTACTCATAGACTTAGAATTATTCAACCCGTCTGAAGCAAAAGACAGAAAATTATACAAGGACAATGGAAAATATAAAAATAAACTAACAAAGATTGAATTCCTTGGGATCAATAAATCCATTTTAATAGTTACTGGGTAAAGCAATCATGTGGTTTGTGTAAAAGACATACAACCAAACTATAACCAATGTGATGCACATTACATATGTACATCCCTGGACTATGGTCTTGGCATACAGTCATCTCTACTGAATGTGGAACAAGGAGCTATGAAGCATTTCTACATCAAGAAGCCCCAGACTTGAAGGATGAAATTCCTTTTCTCTTTCCACTTAAGTTCTTCCACTATGATCTAAATTAACCCTGCTTTGAATAGTGGTTGGATTAGATGACCTCCAGAGGTTCCTTGCAGCTTCCTTTATTCCATGATTCTATAGTTCACACTCTAGGATAAAAAACTATACCCCTATGAGTCTTCATGAGCAGTACGAAGTAGAAGTAGATGAAGTAAAAATCAAAAGCAAATACTCAGACTAGTTTTGTGGGCTGATTAGTTCTAGCACCAAAGGAAAGTTTATACTGCAGCAAGGTTTTTTGGGCCAAATTCTGTCCTGAGTGAATGTGAATTCACTATGGCATCGCTCAGGCTCTAGGTTAGAAGAGGATGTGGGTCACCTGCAAGAAAACATCTGACCGGAAATGATTTACCGGGGAGTAGAGGGAGCATAAACCATGTAAATGAGAATTTCTAGAGTTGCTGAACAGAAGAAAAAGTCCTATATCCTTCCCCTAAGATTCCAAAGAAGAGACATTAATGTTAATGTGCTTCTTCATAAGCTGCTTCTCCCTCACCAATAAAATGTTGCATTTCATTGCTGATATAGCATTTAATCAAAAACATTTTTTATTGTTTTCCTTGAATAGTAATTTCCACAGCAGGAATTTAATTACTATGTGAATCTGTGTGTTCAAGCACTTAAAAAAGAGCTAATCATTCAAGCAAGCCCACATAGCAGTGGAGGATTTTTCCCAGCCTCCTCTCCACTGACACCCAAAAAAGAAAAAAATTCATCAGAAAGTTCTTTTTGATCCTTAGTGTAGGAGGACATCTTTGTCTCACAGTGCCATCATATGACATATACTGAATGGGTTGGGTGATATTTTAACAAGGATAAATGACACATGCTCAAAATATTTAAGGGAACAAAAAAACTGTACGCTAAAAAAAAGTTGGGCATAAGGTTTTTAACCTTAAGAAACAGTCTTTGATACTTCTGCTAATTTACTCATTTAAGGTAGATTTCACCTAATTTCAACCACCTAGAAGTTAGGCAGCTCATTAAGTTAGATTTCTAGACTCCTTCTAAACCAAGGAGGTACATAATCTCAGTGATGCAATTCTTCACATTCCAAAACTGGCACCTAGGAAGGGCTGGATCAATCACTCCTGAAGGTGTCTAGCTCTCTTGATGGAACAGAGAGGGACATTTAATGGTAAGTTTGTCCTGGACACCTCACGCACAGACAGCTAAAGATAGGTGAGATGAATCTAACTGTCTGACTGGCAAAGTTGACACATTTTCATCTTTGCTTAAAATGAGGTACACTCCTGTGCATAAACGACCAAAGAAATGGGTGTTGATGGATAGGACCCTTCTAGAAAATCATTCCATTTGTAGAACAGCAGAAATTTCTTCAGATATTTTAACATAATGGTCTTCGAATCTAGCCTGCAATCTTTGAAATTGTAAAATGAAATGACCTTTCAATGAAAAAGTGATGCTTCATCTTTTGATCATAGTATGTGCTTTTATGCATAGATGAAATGCATGTTGATCTGCTTTGAGAAGGGCATGGAACTAATCAACAATTTAACATGTAACAGACTTAAAATCCACAGAAGCCACTGATGTATAAGTATCTTATAGTTTTACTATTAGAAGCAACCTTATCTAGCCTATGTACAATAATGATGTATATCTGTATCAAGATTCTTCCCAAAGGCTACCACACTGTTAAATAGACCTAAATCATTGCCTAAGTCATTTAGACCCTTACAACTGCAAGGTGTTTTACTATTTTTTGCACAAAGATGAGATACATTTTTAGTGTGTAGTTTCTACTGGATCCCCCTACTTCTTTCAATCAGTACCAAGGCAAACATAATCATGACAAAAAAATTGATTAATCCCTCTCCTCCATATGGACACAGTAGACACGACATAAAAGTCAATGGGCCAGGTTTTGTAAATATGCCTGTTCATAAGTTGGGAAAAGTGGAGAGACTAGTTCCTTTAGCACCTCTCAATTGAACAAACAGTACATCCAAGTAATTATAGGCAAATACTGGAAAAAAAGTCAACACATGCTCTCTTTTGAAATACAGTAAATCAAGGAATGACCACATGGAAAGATAAGAGGCTGAGAACATCCCAAGCTGTTCACAAGGAATGCTTAGTGTTGCAAGTTATAAAAGCTAAAAAAATAGTTTGCTTCCTTGTGAAGAAACTTAGGTCACTGCCATCATCATAGAGATTTGAATACTAAATGTCCAACATGACCACTCTTTCTCATGTGTAGTGAAAAGATAAATTAGCTTGTAAAGTACAGAAAGTTTCCATATGACAGCTGGGGTGTACAGATACTTTATACCATATACATTCCAATGTTAGAACAGCTCACAGTATTAGACCATCCTTACACATCTCACTCATCTCTAAAATGATAATGATGCTGTATTCCTTTGATTGTTCATCAGATCATTTTTAAGAACTTAAATTTCTAAAGAATTAACACAAGACAATAGAAGATCTAGATGAAACAACGATTTTTGTACAATTTACCCTCCTCTTAAACCTGGAGCAAGTCTCCACAGCCGGCAGGTAATGATTAGCCTAACAGGGAATGGCAATTGCATAGAAAGAGAAAAGAGGCTCTATGATTGTATAGATCCTACAA
This sequence comes from Pluvialis apricaria, assembly GCA_017639485.1. Taxonomy (NCBI): domain Eukaryota; kingdom Metazoa; phylum Chordata; class Aves; order Charadriiformes; family Charadriidae; genus Pluvialis; species Pluvialis apricaria. The sequence goes on from CM030007.1 coordinate 18,121,923, forward strand.
ACAAGAGACTAAGACTTCACCTTGGGTATAATTAGGAAGGGGTTTATTAATATTCCTTATTGGCTGTTGTACATCACCATCACAGAGCTTCAGATTTATGTAAGGAAAGTGAATTTCCTCCTCAGTGAAATCAAAACACACATTCGCATATAATGATTTTTTTGCAGTCTTTCAGACAGGCAAATCCACTGAGTTGAGAAAAACTACTTCATACAACAAAGAGAATTGAGCATGAAGAGAAAGAGTGCTGTTTTGCACTGAACTGAGGATTTTAGCAAAGCAGTCACAGACTCTCATGATTCATGTAAAGCCAGCACTTCAGCAAGTCGATCAAACTTTCTTGACACCACAAAACAAGTTTAACAAAAGCTAGTGGCAGAACTCAGAGAATATTCTGCACAGCTCTGTCACCTTCACTGAAAATCTAGGTTAAAAAAGAAATTTGTAAATAAAGTGGTTAATGAAATCAATGAAAAATAACTCTGCAACTCATATAAAATGCAACATTTTCTATTCCTAGAGTTAAGCGGCAAATCTAAAAGCAATGTCTGATGATTATTGCATGGCAGATGTGCCATGAATGGAAATGAGGTACTATTTTGCTGTGTGTTTCAACTGCTTCAGATAAAATTGTTATCTGCACTGCAATTTTAAGAAGAATATTTAGGATAAATTTGAATGTTCCAGTGTTTTCATGACTAGAAAGATTTCAAACCTATTTTCAAAGCAACTAGCAAATGAAGACCTGATGATGTCAAGAATATGACAAAATCCAAACAGGTGGAGACAATCCATCAGATCCATCTCAGATGAAGGTGAATCACTTAGGAAAGACTTAAATGTTCAGTCTAATGACTTTCCTTCACTTCATTCAGTGATCTCTCCCTCTGTGTCTCACACTCCTCCTCCCTCAGACACTGATAAACAACAAAGCATGGGAACACATACATCTGTTTTTAGCTTGTGCATTCTGTAAAAAATTGCAATCATAATACATACAATAATTCCTTTTATATATATTATTCATTTTGCAAATACAAAACTTCAAACATGTTAATATGCTTAGTCAAGATGACCTCTGCCCATCTTCACAGGCTTTTATCAATTAATTTACTTTTCTATAATCCACAAAAATATACACACACAAATAAAAGCATATCTGTGCTTTTATTTGTGTGAGTGAGAAAGACCAAAAAAGAAAGACAGGGAGACTTTAAGCCTCAATTATCCTTGCATGTTCTTTTGAAAATCACTAGACAAATTAAACACTAATTTAGTTTTGGATGCAGTAGCAGATGATAGCATGGCATATCTATAACTTCATTGTTTGTCACTGCTGCCCAGCCAACCTTAATGCCACTAATTGGGTGGATTTGGCAGCTGAAGGACACAGATGCCTAGCCCTGGATTTTGCTTATCCAGCATTATCATTACTTGCTTCTTTCCTGCTGTTGCTCTTGTCTGATTGTGCTTTATTTGGAACTTTTCCAGCCAACTTCTTGACTCAAAGCCGGATCTCTTGGTTCAACCTGTTGCAGCTGACAACTCCTTTACCTTTTAGTCTCATTCTTTCCTCCTTTCCTCCCAAACGCATGCAACATAGTTTTCATGGAAAGAGTCCCTTTCTCTGGTACCCTATATTTTTCATACCCTAAATACATGTCATATATGTAACTGGTGTAATTGAAAAACAAGAGTAAAACATACAAATTCTTCTCCCACAAAAAGCAATCAATTCATCAATCCTTCTCCCTTAGACTGCTAACCAAAAATAAAATATATTTGTCTCTAAAAATTAATTCAACTTTTATCAGATGATATATACTCAAGTCAATGTGAGAAAAGCAAAAAGAAGAAGCAACCATTTGAATCACTTGAAAGTGTCATCCCCACAGTAGGAAAACCAAGGAAAAAAGGGTGAGTGGAAAGTGATCTTTACATTAATGAGCTTGTTAAAATGACATTAACATTTCTGACATTAATATGGACTTTTTTGTAGGATAGTATTTATTTAGCAGGTCATCTGCAGAGAGCACGCAGCCAAGACACGCAAAAAAATTAGCTACCAACCTTACTAATAAAATAACAGTCCTTTTAAAGTCAATAAACAACAGAAATGACACTGGAAAGATAAATATAGCTATGATTATCTACAGAAGAAAAAAAAAGAAAATTATTCTTGATATTATTGCTTCAAACTCCATCTTTTAGCTTCAATAAATTAACGGAAAACAGTTGGAGAGAAAGAAATCATTAGACATTTCAGTCACTTTGGCTGTGGTTTCGTGAAGATTAAATCATGTCAGTTTAATCATTTTTATTTGTATTTAACTTGAGTTGAAATTAAGTGGATAAATGAAATAAGGTACATGAAATAAGCCTGAACTTCATCTTGCTTGTTCTTGCGCCTAGTAAATAAAAATAAATTATACTGAATTTTATTTACTGTGTTCCTTAATGATCTGCAATAAACAACACACATTTGAAGTTAACTGATCACACAAACTGAATGCATTTAGAAACATACTCCAAACTAAAAATACACAGTTCCAGAGAGAAAATTCTGTGTGAGGTCTCTGAGTGAAGACCAAAATGAACTTGAGTTAACATACAATCTGGTCACATAAAAAAAGTAATATGGGGCTATGAACATCATATGACACTTTAAATAGTTCCTTCCTGCAGAATTCTAGTTCAATCGCACCAAGAATATTAAGCTAAAACCTCGGTACTGTCAACAGGAGTGATTTCTGAAAAGATCAACAATCTGTTCAGATCCTTGAAAGGATTTGTTTAAGGGGGAAAACTTAAAAACCCGTAAATATTCACAGCTTGGCTAAGTATTACTCAATAGGGAGAACATGATAATCATCTACAAATACCTACAAGGTGTTAATGTCAAAGAGGGAGATATGGCAGATGGGGACACAACTAGAAATAAAAAAATGGAAATGAAGACATGGATGAATATCCAGCTTCCTTAAGCCTAAATAGAGTATATTAATGGCAGCGATAGACTCCTGAGGCAAGTGTGCTAACCTACATCATATAGGTCTTTCTTTAAGGTACTATTAAAATACTTGAAAATACATTGCAAGGATGTTGACATAAAGATGGATCTGATGCATTAATACATGTATGTCTTTTTTAACTCTAACATCTTATTGCATTTAAGGTCAACTAACTAGAAAGCGGCGATACATTTGAGGGTTTCAAATGACTGCTGAAAAGTCTATCTTCCTGTCATCCTTAATAACAGATGGGGTAGGAGAAACATTTTTTAAAATAAACCTGAAACCACTTAAAGAAACACAATTTTGAACTTCCATTTTAAATTAAGTGTAACGTGTTTCACATTTTCTTTAGAATTTGACTTAAACTTTGTCAAAAATCTTGGGTTGAACTTGGGTTTAGCATTTTGAAAAGACATCCAAAAAAAGTGAGAGTCTGCTTTACTTCCTTGAACAAATCTATTTAAAATGAAGTTAGTACTCTGCACCTAGTACAAGCAACACTCAAAAGTAATTAAAACCAGTCACTGAGATACCAAGTTGTGTCCAATATTGGAACACCTATTTCTATGGTACTAGCAAGTGTAAGAATAAGTAAAGGAACACATTCCTTTTGAGGAAAGAAATTTATCATTTTTAGCAGAATCCAGGTTGTAAAATATTAATTAAGAAATAATGATTTAAGTATTTTGGAAAGCAAATGAGACCAGGATCCCAAACTCAAAAGCTTCAGCAGAACCAGGACTCACAAGATTTGTACCTTCTCAGGCCCTCACTGGGCAAAAAGGGTGGCTCCAGAGAGACTAGGGAGCAGCTAGGCTGGGTCTAAGAATCTGGGAGCACAACAGGAAGACTTGAGGCCTAAAACTTCCTCATATGAACAGGGGACTCCAGACCTGATAGGTGAACTGGGGATGATCAAAGGGTGTGAAATCCTAGAAACCATGTGGTCTCCACTGGTCATCAAGCAAGCTGTCATTATAGTTCTCAAAACACGCATTTCTGGAAAATATCTTCGGTTTCATGGAATCAAAAACCTATTCTGCAGAAAACTTCTGATCAGATCAGCATATAAGATTAATCCAGTTACTAGAAATGAAAATGAAGAGTACAGCAACTATACTGGACCAATTTGACTTTTAACTTTTTCTTTTTTTAATAAAAACAGGATGATCTATGTCTAACAACATACTTTCCAGTATTAAGGACACCATGCATAGTAAATCAGTGCAATCGTGACAGGGAGAAAAAGTAATATGATTTTTTAGATAGTCATCCTTTAGGAATGTGACTGTCAGTTCTGCTAATACACTGCAATCATACATTGAACTAGTCATGTTATTTTGGTATTGGTCTGTTCCTCATCACAGACGATCACAGTTAAGCTTCATGTGGATAACTATCAAAATAAACCCTTTCACAAGAAATACTTTGACGGTTGTACGTTCAGTCTCCATGAGGACGAAAGAAAGGATCACCCCATTAAAGGGCAGCAACCTCCAAAGTAAAACCTCCAGCCTACATCCTACGTTTTGGTCCAAAGAAACAGTGCAGTTTTGAAGCATGTGCCCCAGTTGTCCCTACTTACTCTACATTGCTTCACTTTACAAAGTGGTTTTGGTCTGCGTGTCAGAGGAAATTTAAGGCAGTAGCTCTGCTCAAGATGTACACCAAAGTCAAGACAGACTCTTATGGGCATATCAGGGTCCAAATCAATATTTGGTCTTTCAAATCACATACGGCGGAGGCATTCAGTCCGTGGAACAAAATCAGTCCAAGTGAAAACCTCAAAATGCATTGAGTGTAGATGTAAGGGCCCCAGCACAAACTCCATCATTCCAGTGATCCTTTTCTGTTGCACTGATCTGCTTGATGAGCAGACACACCTATTGGATCATCAGTGACAGGGGCAAGAGAGCAAAACGTAACATTAGCCAGCTAAACCTGTGATCGTGCATTCAAAAATTTACTTTCTAAAATTCTAATCAGCAACTGACAATTTATAACAATAAATTAATTACTAAGTAAAAATGTTATGGCTGTATTAGAAATGTTCAGGACTGAAATGTGAAATTAAAACAATCACATCTTTAATTAGAGTAGTAAGGCCCATAAAATTAAGAGATTCACTTATATAAAAACGTTGTAGATGAATCTTGAATGAAATTAGTCAAAACACATTTAAGATTTCTCATTTCAAGACTGTTTAATCCCAGAAGCTTCCCACATTAAGGGTTTGGCTTCATACATTTCAAAGCTGTAGCACGTTAAATTCCAATTACTTCATAAAGGGTAGGCAGTGTGCGTACAAAAGATACTTGCAACAATAGACTGCATTATGGTGTGTCTCAAAGCTCATTATACAGCAGCTACTACAGTGGACTGTGTCTGATAACTCACCACAATTTTTCTTCATTTAGTCTTACTTAGAAATTGATCTTGGTTTGTAAGAAAATTCCGAGAATCCTAATGCACTTCTAATAATCCCCATGGGAAAGATGAATAATGTTCAGACTACGTGTTCCACCGACACCATTCCCCATTGTAGAAATGTGGGAAGAGTAATGAAAACTCCTCTCCTCTCCTCTGAAGTCAATTAATTGTTTTCTGTAAAAATAAACAGGAGCTTTCTTCATATCAGCAAGCACCCAAATTCATGTAGCTGCACTTAATATGCGAATTTGAGCAAAGGGAAGCAAATCTTCTCCTTTAAAGCGTACATTTCATTAATGTCTGTCTAAATCATAGAACAGTGTACTTCAAAAAGCATGCAGATTTTTTAAAAATTATGCCTACGTGTGAAGAATCTGTTAACAAGGACATATGCTTTCATATTAATCATGAGGAAATGTTGCCAAGCAAATGCAAGTTCTTTATATCTCTATTTTTTGCCAAACCAAGGAAGGCTATTTCTCTATTTGAAATATCTTTAAAGCTATTACCTGCACTGTAAGTTTCAGTGAGACATACAGACTCCAGAGTATGTTAAGGTAAGCTTGTTCAGATCTCATCCAATACAGCCACAGAAGCACAGCACGGCTATAGGGTCAGCCCAAGAGACCATGAGGACTACTGTCCTGACTCAAACCATGGCAGTTGTCAAGACCTATGAAAAATTATCAGAACATGACAAGTGCAGAGTGACACTCTTCCAGCTTTCCTTGCTTCCAACCAGGTGTGACTCTGGGTCTTCTGAGGTGAAAGATGTATCAACTTCTGCTGAGCCCCATGTCCTGTGATGCCCTCACTAGACTGTTATAGGCTGCATATTTGCCTCTCTCTTAATTGCCAGCATATTTTTTTTTCAGAGCTATGCAGTGGGTGGGTTAATCATAGAATCATAGAATCATAGAATGGTTTAGGTTGGAAGGGACCTTGAAGATCATCGAGTTCCAACCCCCCTGCCACAGGCACGGACACCTCCCCCTAGACCAGGTTGCCCAAGGCCACGTCCAGCCTGGCCTTGAACACCTCCAGGGACGGGGCTTCAACAACCTCTCTGGGCAACCTGTTCCAGTGCCTTACCACCCTTAAAGTGAAAAACTTCTTCCTAATGTTTAATCTAAACCTGCCCTCTTCCAGCTTAAAGCCATTCCCCCTCATCCTATCACTACATGCCCTAGTAAAAAGTCCTTCCCCAGCTCTCCTGTAGGCCCCCTTTAGGTACTGGAAGGCCGCAATAAGATCTCCCCGGCACCTTCTCTTCTCCAGGCTGAACAGCCCCAACTCTCTCAGCCTCTCCTCATAGGAGAGGTGTTCCATCCCTCTGATCATCCTCGTGGCTCTCCTCTGGACATGCTCCGGCAGGTCCATGTCCTTCTTATGTTGGGGACTCCAGAGCTGGATGCAGTACTCCAGGTGGGGTCTCACGAGAGCAGAGTAGAGGGGCAGAATCACCTCCCTTGACCTGCTGGCCACACTTCTTTTGATGCAGCCCAGGATATGGTTGGCCTTCTGGGCTGTGATCGCACATTGCTGGCTCATGTTGAGCTTCTCATCAATCAGCACCCCCACGTCCTTCTCCTCAGGGCTGCTCTCCAGACATTCTCCGCCGAGCCTGTATGTGTGCTTGGGATTGCCCCGACCCAGATGTAGGACCTTGCACTTGGCCTTGTTGAACTGCATGAGGTTGGCTTGGGCCCACCTCTCCAGCCTGTCCAGGTCTCTCTGGATGGCATCCCTCTTCTCCAGCGTGTCTGCCTCGCCAAACAGCTTGGTATCATCAGCAAACTTGCTGAGGGTGCACTCTATTTCACTGTCCATGTCGCTGACAAAGATGTTGAATAGTACAGGTCCCAGTACCGACCCCTGAAGAATGCCACTCGTCACTGCTCTCCACTTGGACACCGAGCCGTTGACTGCAACTCTTTGAGTGCGACCGTCCAGCCAGTTCTTTATCCACCGAGTGGTCCATGTGTTGAATCCATGTCTCTTCAATTTGGAGACCAGGATATCATGTAGGACAGTGTCAAACGCTTTGCACAAGTCCAGGTAGATGACACCAGTAGATCGTCCCTTGTCCACTGCCGCTGTAACCCCTTCGTAGAAGGCCACCAAATTTGTCAGGCATGACTTGCCCTTGGTGAAGCCATGTTGGCTCTCACCAATCACCTCCTCGTTTTCTATGTGCCTCAGCAGAGTTTCCAGGAGGATCTGCTCCATGATCTTGCCAGGCACAGAGGTGAGACTGACTGGCCTGTAGTTTCCCAGGTCTTCCTTATTTCCCTTTTTGAAAATGGGGGTTATGTTTCCCCTTTTCCGGTTGGCAGGAACCTCACCAGACCACCACGATTTCTCAAATATGATGGCTAGTGGCTTAGCGACTTGATCTGCCAGTTCCCTCAGGACCTGCGGATGTATCTCATCAGGTCCCATTAGGGTTCCTCAAACATTCATTGGACTGAAGAGAGGTTTTTGTTGTAACGCTGAGGCACTAATTAATGACAGATTACTTGACTGCATCTCCTTTTTCCTTGGTCTGCCATTCTGGCTGTAACGCCAAGGCAATGATAAAACTGTCCTCTGACTCAGCAGCAAAGAGTCCCTGCCCCCCTCTACCTATCCTTGATTTCACTTAAAGAAACTAATTCATTAGAATATTGGCATACAATGGATTTTTAAATATTTTTCATAGGAATGGAACCAGTTCTGCTTTTTGTGGAGACATCTGGAAAAAAATGCCCCAAATCCCCCCCAAATTATTTCTAAAAGTAACAGTTTTGAGAATGTGCCGTTTCTGTGGAGGTCACAAGTGGTGCTTCTGCCGTCACCTCAGTCCAGTCCAATAGAGTTTAAAACAGAAGATACCATCAAATCACAGGATTTGGCTGACTGCATTTCCACCCAGTTAGCCCTGTGCTGACACCAACAGCTGACAGCACGCTGCAGCACATCTCCTGGATTACACACAGAACAGCGTTTGCACCTTTTTAATGAACTCTCACTGACACAGCAAAGGCTGCCTGAAAAAGTATTTGGTTCAAAGGCAAGGTAGGACAGCAGAGGGCAATGCAAACCGGTGAGTGGGCAGGATGCTGTGGGATGGCTAGAATGCCTGGCTTTAAGGAGAACAGCTATCGGGAAGGGAAGAGGGGTTGTGGCAGCTAACGGTGTGATACAAGATAAAACACAGGCCTCTTTCAGGACATTCATGGGAAGGTTGATAATGTCTGTTTATCCATATTAATCCATGGAGATTTTAAATGGTGTAACTACCAAATCCAATAACCAATATGCCTGGGCATAATCACGTGGCGTAAACGAGAATCTTGCTCGTAGAAAATGCCTTAAAAGTAAAATTCCAACGCAAGACAAAACAAAGGAATGAGAGAGGAGGAATGTGGAGAGGGGGGACCAGTGTAAGTTAAGTTTTGACAGGCTAAGCCCATAGTGAGACATGCCAGCAACAGACAAAGATGCATATCTGGTTTTCATGCACCAGTAAGAATTCCAGATGTGTCACAGCAAACGTGGGAAAACTATAATTCCTGTAACGGCATTGGGCTATAAAGGTATCATCTTCTGTTAGTCCAAAGTAATGAGAGAATACATGAGTCACGTTCTCAGTTTGGAACCTTGTCCCACTAAATTGGTAATATCCTCAGGAAGCAGTTGCATCAGGATGTGAGGGCATTATTCATAACATTGTCATTACTGCGCAAGACACACCAGGAGATGGACTTAGAAATGTCTGCAAACAGAATGAATTAAAATGAATGCTTTACCTAGATGGCAAAATAAGCTATATTCATACCTGCATAACCCCTGCATCTTGCTGAGGAAACCACAAATGCACTTAAAGATTTGCTCTTTACTGGTGCTCTTGGAAAGGCAGCAGCAGAAAAACTGGTACCACAGACCTCTCTCACAGAAATTTCTGCAAATTTCAGTGCTTTCTACAGCCTGTAAACCTGCTCTTTGGTTCTTATGCACATGGATTTGCTGTTCAGAGGTGTACAATCAATCACGTGTACCAAGTTTTCCTGTTGGCTTTTTTCTACTTTTTTGGGGGAGGAGGAAGGGAGGGTATAGAGAAGAACTTTTAGGAAGCTGTCAGGATTCCGTATCGCTTTCTTGTCTTCAGAAGATGAAACTAAAAATAGTAATCTGTTGCAATTTGGTCAGCCCAAGCAGAGGCATTTATAAAGTAATTTTGGGGGGGTTCAGATGTCCACTCAACATAGACAAGGTTCTAAAACATGCATTTATTTCTCACTTTCTACTTTCTTGAAAAAAACTTTTGATTCTTCTTGCAAAACATTGTTTAGAGCTCAGATTTTATTTTAATATTAGTGTTACGTGGGCTGTGCAATGATGATGCTTGTTGTTAGGGTTAGCAATAAAAACATTCAATTTTGTATAAATTGCAGTTTTTAAGCATCTTTTCTGTGAAACAAAACTGAGGTCCTTCAAATTATGAAATGAGAAAACCATGACAGGCTCAAGAACAGCCATTATGCTATTTTGGGCTTTATGGTACTCATTGACTGAGTGTGTGGGACATTCACCTTTGCCTAATGTACACCACGGAGACTGAGCTTGGTTTTCTACACTCCACTTAACCACTGGCTGCACCTAATGCCTTTTTATCTTTCCAGAAATGCCAATCTGGCCCACAGAACTTTTTGTTCTATTAAAAGATCATGAAAAGTAATGCATTTCACAAGGATTCTTTGTTTCAAAGAATCGGTGTTTTCATATGCGCAAAACATATCACCAAAAACAAAGGAAAAAAGAAATGTCAGATAGCTCTACTTACAGAACTGTCAAACCCAGAAAAAGGATAATATACCTGACTCACACTTATAAGTCAAGGTAAGTTGAGCCCCATACTACCAGTATCCAGGATGCCATGGTTAGCCTCACTGAAAACTAGATTGGTCTGCACTGTCTTACAGTTTGCACTTCATAAAGTGTGGCTGTGTAAGTTTGTGTAGACATAACTGGGGAGACAGTTCCACTATGAGAATAACCTTCCTCCGTTCTTCAAAACATACACTTGCAAACAATCATTTTGATTCTGAACGGCTGTTCATTTCTTTCTAGTCATGAAAATATCAGACCAAAAAACTTACTGTGTTCACTGGGGAACAGATCTTTGCAAAATTAACCTCATCTCCTGTAAACAATAGTCTTCGTGTGTGAACAAGAGCAGGCTTTATTATTTAGCTATTTGCCATTCATTCTCATGCACTAAAAGCTTTTCCTCTGTCCAGGGAGCAAGAATGTCACATAATTTAGGTAACCAACACACACAATGCAACAAATGGCAAAAATCAAGGAAGAGCTCATGAAAAACAAAAAGGCTAAAAATTCTTTGGCAAATGCTCAGAAATAATGAAAGCTCTGAGAACAGAAGGATGTTATAGTCTCCTCAATATGTTTATAATTAGCAATTTCACAAGCTCCCTGTGAGTCCGTTGGGGAGGAAATGGCAGTGTACAAGCAACCATAAAATGTTGTAGGGTAACCAGACTGAAATAGATACCATGACCTCAGTCATAGAAGAAAGAATTCTTGCACTCTCTTTTGTTGTTTTTGTTATCTGAGCTATCCTAGCTATTAATGTGCCATTCCTTCAGAAAAAAGAAATTGACATTTAGCTGCAGAGGTCTGTGACTAGGAACAGGCAATAAATTAGATAAAAATGTAAGAACAACTGTACTGTATCAGACCAAATGACCGTCTAGTCCAGTACTGTGGCCCTGAAAGCAGACATAACACTTTAAGACAGAGCCCAGTATACAAGGGATGATACCCTGGAGACAAATGGGGTTAAATGAAGGACTCACTGAAGCCTGTGAAAACTTTATTCTAATTACAGTAGAGGAAAGCTTTCAGACAGTGCCAAACAGAATGTAATCATGCTTTGTTCTCCCCAAAAGGTTAAGAAAAGGGAGACTGCAAATTTGAATATCAAATAGCTTTCTAAGAGATGTGAGGTCTTGTGGTAAACACATAAAGAATAAAAAACCTAAGTTTGAACACCACATCATCATCTTTTTTTTTACCTTTGAGAAAGTTCTTATTCACAGATAGCCCAGTGAAATGGAGACTGATATTTTTGGGGTTAGAAATAATGGAACTGTCTTCATTCCACTACAAAACTTCAGGGCTTACAATACCTTGTCTATGTTAAAATTAATATATGTTGAAATTAAATTAATTAGCGTTTGAGAGTTTATATAGGAAAAGGTGAAGACCAGTCATTAACTTGGGAGAAATTTTCATGTTTCAATGCATATAAGCTAAGAATTTTAAGTGTCATTCTTACAAAATACCCATCAATGTATTTACAGAAACTGTATGGATTTCTTAGGCTTCCACAGGCTTTAAAGTTGAAATTATGATTATGGCAAAAGCTAGGTTAAAAAAAAAATTCACTATCTGAACTAGCATTCTCTTGAATCATAGAATCATAGAACAGTTTAAGTTGGAAGGGATCTTAAAGATCATCCAGTTCCAACCCCTCTCTGATGGGCGTGGCACCTTCCACTACACCAGGTTGCCCAAGGCCCCATCCAGCCTGGCCTTGAACACCTCCAGGGATGGAACATCCACAACTTCTCTGGGCAACCTGTTCCAGCACCCCACCACCCTCAGAGTGAAAAATTTCTTCCTAATATCTATTCTAAATCTCCCCTCTTCCAGTTTGAAACCATTACCTCTCATCCTATCACTACATGCCCTTGCAAAAAGTCCCTCTCCAGCTTTGTAGGCCCCTTCAGACACTGGAAAGTAACGATAAGGTCTCCCCAGAGCCTCCTCTTCTCCAGGCTGAACAACCCCAACTCTCTCAGCCTGTCCTCATAGGAGAGGTGCTCCAGCCCTCAGATCATCCTCGTGGCTCTCCTCTGGACGCGCTCCAGCAGGTCCATGTCCTTCTTATGTTGAGGGCTCCAGAGCTGGATGCAATATTCCAGGTGGGGTCTCATGAGAGTGGAGTAGAGAGGCAGAATCACCTCCCTTAACCTGTTAGCCACACTTACAATCAATAACACTAATGTTATTGGTTCTTCTTTCAAAAAAGTAGCTCTACTAACGTATTTTAAACTTATTTTATAATTATCATTTAATCATGAAAAACTTGAACTATTGAAAAATGGCAAAATTACACGATCAATGATCATTCATAACTTTAGTCATAACAATAGTCTGGAAGGCTACAAATCGCTCATGTGTATGGAGATCAGGCACACACGGGTTTGCTAAATCTGGCCTTTCACAAAAATATATGTGTGTGTATACACACACACATATCTATATATGGAATATTTATATATATTTAAGGAATGATTTCAGTTTGTTCTGATGATTCAGACTTTTTGTTATTATTGCTTGAACCTAAATATAATTGTGTGTGGGACGAGAATTGGCTATTAACTAATTTTCTAAGGTGAATAGCTGTTGGTATTCACTTCAGTAAGTCCAGACAGATATAGTTTTCTAGAGAGTCAAAAATAGACCAATTTAGGGCTCGTGAGCAACAGCTAAAAGTATAGAAATTCTGCAGTAATTTGGTAGGTGCAAATTCTTCACTTTGTAATTCAACACAACTAAGGTAGAGCCAGTTCTTATATAATACAGATTCCTTACATGCATTAATACCTGAAGAAAAAGCTGCTACTTAAATAAAATTTATTTTTTAAAACATACTTAATACTTCAGGAAGCCACGTGTCCTATAAACAAAAGCTCTCACTGACTGGATTAGACCTTCAGAGCACTCAACTCATTCCATTCATTCAATTCATTCCATTAAAGTAAACTATATAAAAAGAGAAATCCATAGAGCTGCTGAGCAACTATGGCTCACGTTGATTTTAATGCCTCAGAGACATTCCACACGCTTTTGGTTTTACAAGATGGTACAGTTGTACCACTTCGAGCAAATTCGTGAAGACAGATATACTTGTAACATAAAGAAACTGATCAGTCTTTCTATATACATCCATCACAGTCTCTATAAACAGTCAGAAATGGAAGTTAAAGCTCAGAAAAGCAAAGGATGAACAAAGGTAGCTAAACGTAAAAGATTTTCTACTCGAGTCAAAGGACTTGAGCTTAGCTCCCAAACCACTCAGATGCACAAATGTACAGTTAGCTAACCAAGTCTGAAATGTTTCCATTATCTATAAACCCTGGACTGTTTTTGATTAAATGAATAGGAGTTTTGGTCAAAAAGTCATCCGAATAATCATGTTGTTTTCCAAGTTCAAGCAACTAGTGTGGTGTGACATGACATTTTCATAATATTGAAAAGAAAGTGCAATAACCAGTTGCCAAAGATGGCCTATACAAGCAGCTCTGTAAACTGGAAAAGATAAAGAGACAAACACAAGATGCAAACAGAAATCATAAATAAATAAAAGATCAAACTCCTATAACCAGAGACCATAAAAACAACTTTTTGAATAGACCACCTACTTTAAAGTTTGGAGTGAGTAGTGATTTTAATTGTCCTACTTGAGAGGCTCCACAGATGCCTGATTTTCAGACCACACAGCTCAATTATTTTCTGACAATCAGAAAACACCTTCAGATCATGGCATTTTTTTTCAGAAAAACACAGAAACACTTACTGGAGTTACAGGGTAGTATTTGTGTAATTTCATATTTTATATTTATCACTGTCATAGATTACAGTCAAAAATCAGAAAAGACTTATTGAAGGCAAGGTTCAGTAACAGTCTGCTTCTTTCAAGTAAAACACATTGATGCTCCCAACAGAAATGATAACTCTAAGTCCGCAAAGTGTTGTTTGTGGCTACAGAGTGATTCCTAAAGGAAATAACAGTAATAAAGAAATAACAGTAGTAAAGTAGCAGCAACAGGAGTTAGTTTCTTTCCCAAAGAACTTTAGGACTGAATGATAGTTAAAAGTCTCCCTATTTTTAGGATTCTTGTTCTTCTGGTACAGGTATTTATTATTTTTTTCATCCATTTTCTAAATGTAGCACAAATGGACCTACTGCAAAGTAAGCTGTCATGGAAAAAAAAACAACCAGGTATTTTACAGCAAGATTACAGAAAAGATACATTTCTAAAAAGGCGCATAGGGATTTAATTACTTATTTTCTATTAAAATTATTGTAAGAGGTGTCACTACTTCCACAGACAACTGAAAATTTATTCTTTTGTAAAGAACATGTTATGTCTCCTAGATGAACATCAAATTTGAAGAATATAAATATATCAACACATTACCTGGAACAGAATAACCCAAGGGCCCAGTACAGGCTGGGGGTCCTGGTGGACAACAAGCTGCACAGGGGTCAGCAGTGCGCCGCTGCAGCAACAAAGGCAAATCCGATTCTGGGATGCATCTGCAGGGGCGTTACTAGCAGGGACAGAGATGTGATCATCCCACTCTAATCAGTGCTTGTCAGGCCATGCCTGGAATACCGTGTCCAGTGCTGATCCCCACAATTCAAGAAGGATGTGAATAAACTGGAGAGTGTCTAAAGGAGAGCCACGAAGATGATCAAGGGGCTGGAGAACCTGCCCTATGAGGAAAGGCTGAAGGAGTTAGGCATTTTCTCCCTGGAGAAAAGAAGGCCCAGGAGGGACTTCATCACAGTATTCCAGTACTTAAAGAGCAGCTACAAAGAGGACAAAGGTGGTCTCTTCACA
This sequence comes from Pluvialis apricaria, assembly GCA_017639485.1. Lineage (NCBI taxonomy): Eukaryota > Metazoa > Chordata > Aves > Charadriiformes > Charadriidae > Pluvialis > Pluvialis apricaria. The sequence continues at coordinate 18,137,065 of CM030007.1, forward strand.
AGGAGCCCCATGGATATGACAAAGGGCAACAGGTACAATTTGCAACAGAAGAGGTTTCATCTTGACATAAGAAAGAAATTTTTTACAGTGAGAACAATCAATCACTGGAATAACCTCCTCAGGGATGTGGTGGAGTCCCCATTGCTGGAAGTTTTCAAGATGTGATTGGACAGGGCAGTAGATAATCTCATCTAGGCTTCCTCTCCCACAAAAAGTTGGAGCAGCTGATCTTTCAAGGTCCCTTCCGACCTGGCTGTTCCATGATTCTAAGACTTTTGATAAGCTTTCTTTTACTAAGGTTTTGTCATTTTAGATTTTAAGTTAATGGTGAAGGCTTTAACCAGTATTAGAATATTTAGCTAATTGTCAAGAATTATCTTGCTCACTCTAGGAAAACTATATCCCAGTAAGAAATTATCCAGGGCTTTGTGTTTCCTGGTGTGGAGATTTTGCAGGAAGGAAAAAATACAGAAATACATCACTTCTCATATTCCTCCTCAGGGTTGATTCTTTTTTCTGTAACAAAGCTTCAAACCCAGACAAAAATCAGCTCTTCCTTCAGGACAATTATCACTTGGGCCTTTCCAAGTTCTGCTAGGTGAGAGAAATCCTAGTACATCCACTTTTGTTTATACCACTTTCCCCTTTCTTTTTATTAACCTAATCAAACAGGTCAAAAGCTAGGAAGTAGCCAAAAAAGCCCTTTAATTAACTGAACATTCTAAGATGATTTGTGCTTTGTTTTCCCTTTTTCTCCATTCAAAACTAATTACTTTGCCTCTCCTCCCTTTCTAAAATATTAAAGCCAAACCAAAACCCAAATATGAGATATACCAAAATATGGAGATAGTTTTGTTTTAAAAAAAAAAGTTCAGGTTATTCAATATGAAGTCTCTGAAGATGATTATTTACATTGAATGACTTTTACTCTAGTTTAAATTTAAGGAAGATATTTGAACAGAAGAGGCTGTCCCAAGTTCCTCTGAAGTATTGGCATTTTTTCCAAAATACTCTGTGTCTCATATGAAAGGAAGCTGAAATACCATTAAACATGTAGTTTATGGATTTATTTATGACAGGAAATACATTCTTCCTTAGGGAACTAAACTATTCTGAAACAGTTGAATAATGTTGCTGAACTTGTCAGCTTCAAACAGAAGGCCAAGTATCCACCCCCCATCTAAACTGTTCACTCAAATATAGCACAGCGTAATGACTCACTGTTTAGCACAGAATAATGACAACAGTTATGTGATAGAGTTTTTTAACTGGTGCATAAAACTGCAGACTTTGACTTTTCTTCTCAGAAGCGTGCGTGTTAGAGGGAATGGGGGAAGAAAAGTAGAGAATTGCAAACAAATTAACATTAACATAAGTGCATTAACAAATACACTTTCTTCTTAATCTTGCAGAGGAGATGCTGGCAGCTGCTTCTAAAAATCCTGTAACTGTGGACGCCAGAGTATGGAGCCAGATCTGCATAAAGGTTAACATATCTACAGGATTACCCAGCGGGGCCGAGAAAGATAGTGTTCTCCATGAGACAACCCACAGGCAGCTCCTCTGGGACTTTGTGCAAGGCTCTGCTTGCAGTCCAGGGTCAGAAAAGACAAGGACTACTGAGGTGTTCTTCCTTGCAACACGGAAAAGCTTTGTGTCAGGGTGCTCTTTCCTGCAGTGAGCATAATCCTCCCAGCAAAATTATATTAAAGATAACAAATAGGTCGTGGAGAGGAGAGCTATGCCCTTTAAATGTGTAACAAAAGGTATGCAATATAAAAAAGTGCGTACAGCTCAGCTCCGTTTTTTTGTTTTTCATTTCCAGTGCATCTTATCCAAAACTATTCATGCAGTAGGAGACAAAGAAGAGGGGAGAACGAGAACATGGAAGGCCCTTTCGTCAATCTTTCTCCAGCCTGCATCAGGGTGAGAGAAGAGGGAGCCATGCTAGCACTGGCACCTAGCGCATGAATGCCCAAGTTGTATTATCCAGGAGCATGTATTACTTCTGCACACTGGAGGGTTCCTGGAGGCATAACACCGTCTCTTGCTTCTAGGGGAGGGTCAGATCAAAGGACGAGGCAGATTTGCCCTATTCACTCCTAAAAACTGCAATTTATGGCACATTATCGCCCCAGATAAAGTAAAACATTTGGGTTAGGGGACTTCACTGTTTGGACCCTTGGAAGAGAGACAGAAAATGAAGGGACATCTGTGATGTAATGGTGTTTCTGAAACAAAAATATTGCCCAGTGTAGAAAAGACAATGTACACAACTGAGATGACAATAATAAATAAATATCACTAGCATGGGCCACAAGAGGCTTCCTTCATTTTAAAGCAGGCAGACCAAAAAGCAGGTGCAGACAGCTTGGTCACTGAAAGGAGAGGCAGATGCTGTAGCAACGCAGCACAGGGCAGCAGCTGCCTGACAGCATCTCAACAGCTAGAAATACAGACGCTCAGGTAGCAACCACCTCTGCAGCTGTAAAGGACAAGGTATTTTCCTCTCTACGTCCTGCTCAGAGGCCTTTGGGATCACCTCTGCCTATTAACTCAGTGAGGTGGTAATTCAAGCTTAGCAGCATTTTCTGCCCCTGCTTATGTGGTTGGACTGCATAAAAGCCAATAAAGCACTATTTTTATGCAAAACCTGTGTTTGTTTCTCAGTGTATTACTGCTTAATTTCTGTAAGTCCTTGTAGGTTTGTGTATTATCCTATACCACTACTTTTATTTAGTTTTTTGTGCAATGTTTTCTATCCAGGTGTTTCTATCTACCTCCATCTCAGGAGGTAAGAAAAACTGTCTTGTAGTTGATAGTGGAAACCTAACTTTTAATTTTTGTATGACAGGAAGACACACTGAGGAAAGAAAACAACAGATATTTAGGACTCAGGAGAAATAAAAGTTCAGCACCCAGCTACCCTGTGTTCCCTAGCCCAACCCTTTAAATATTCATGGATAATTTTAAATTACATGTTTTTTTGTCTTTTTATATTAATAGAAAACATCACTAACATGGCAATTCTGACTTTCTAAGGATTTTTGTCCATTGTTCCCTTTGTAAAGATGTAACAATGTCAACCTCCTGAAATTCCTGTATACACCACAGATTTAATGATTTATTCACCTGGTGGGTTGTGTTACTGTTGTTCTTGTTACTATTGCTTTCTTTTTGTCTGAATAAAGAGTAAATGACACTAATAACAATAGAGAATTACAGCTTCAGCATGGAAGTTCTCCACTGACTGTAACAGTCAAATCCAGAATGCAAAGTTTTGTCAGCTGCACAAAGTGCCCCAACCCAAGCCCAGGGGCAAGACAGTATCATAGGGTATCTTCCACCCTAGACAACCAAGAATGCAGGATTTTTTTCATAACTTCAATGCTTTACTCTGTTTAATGTCTTTTTTTTCCAGGTTATTGTCCTAGTAACTAATCTATTTACTATTCCAGAGCAAGTTTTTCTCAGATCAGAAATTCACCAAAATCTGGTAAATTTGCCTGACGAAAATGTAGCAAGACATTTCTATGGAAGTTTTTGGGTTTGATCATTCAGTGTTCTCAGTCAAAAAGCATTTTCCATGGAAAATTCCCAACCAGCTCTACTACTAGCCAGACATCTGGAGTATTACTTGGAGGCGTTTGTGTCTGGAATGACTGCTGAACCGTGAGAATCAGACCAGTGAGAGATGTCACACCATGACCTTAAACCTAACCCCCCAGTCCAGCTGCACATCCTGTGGCCACAAATCCCATGCAGGAATCTAAATCTTGAAACCCTTGCTGGTTTTCCCTGTGCATGTACTTATACCACCTGGAGAAGGAAATGAAAGTATCTGCTCACTGTGAGGCATGAGGACAAAGTCACGAGCTAGGTGCAGCCATCACAGTAAGGTTTTGTCCGCCTTAGGGAACAGGACCTATGACTGAATTACAGAAGCATTTAGATACTCAGCTAAATCTAAATACTATGAGTTACAAAGAGTTGTGAACATGTAGAAGTTACTGCTAACCGATTAAGAATGGAAAAGTCCACAAGGTGCCCTGGGTACCTATCCTGGTTTCTACAAGTATGCTTTATCTTCGCCATGGAGACAAGTATAGACAGAAAGGTGCTTGTGCTTCTTGCTCACAGGACAGTAATGTCAGAGAAAGCATGACATGAGAGGAGAATGGCCAAGTCCAAAGACAAAACCTCTTTTTAGTGATTCTGGCATTATTAATTAGCTCTCTGCTCATCTTTCAGGTCTTTTCCTCTCAGCCGTCAGAAACAGACTATCTTCATAGCATTCTAATTAATTAATTCAAACTGGGCTTACACTGGGTTGCCTATCCTGTTATTATGTCTTTGTGCCCTGCAATTGCACACACAGTAGGCTGACCCTTATTTTGTGCAGGATCAAGCCCCGGTAGCTTTGAAAGTTTATATTTATCATCTACTGCAGACTTTACCCGAGGACCTGATTAAAACAAGAAATGCATGTCAACTGAAAGAATAACCAACTCTTTGGGAAACTTCTTTCTTCAGTAGAATAAATATGAATCTAATTTTCAGAATGGCCTCTTCCATAAAGCTGCTGTTGTGCACCCACTAGTCATATTAAACCCCACTTACCCTTGTTATTGCAACACATACACAGTAACACCGTCATACAGTGGGTGTAATATATAACTGGATATGTCAAAGTCCCTTCAAAAGAACAGAGGTTGCAAATAATGACTGTGGGTCTGATTTTTTTAAACAATTGATAAAGATTATTATTAAAATCAGACAAAAGGGAGCACTTGAGTGAAAATGATTGGGGGGCTGAGGAAGGTCTGAATTTTCCCTTAGGGTAGCCTAACAAAACCTGCAATTTCCCAAATATCTGGGGAGACATCCTGCGATACAGACCAGCTCCTCTCATTTTGCATTTCCAAAGGCACTGGGTCAAACTGAGGTACGGCCTCTCCTCAAGTACAGGGAACCATCACCAGGGCTGAATTTTGCTCACCATCTCCCAAGCATGGTCTCGAGAAAAAGTACCAAGCTTCTCCCTGAGACATGCAGCCCTGAATGCTCCCCAAAGGAGTTGTGCTGCCCTAATGTTGGTAAGCCTGTGAAACTAAGAACTCTTGTACTGGCTCATTGGTCATTTTTAGTAAAAAAGTCTCTTCATGCAAGTGTTTCTTCTGTGGAACTGTTTGGGAATTTTTTAACACAAGGAAATTTCTAATTTGAAGTTATCCAACCTGAAATAGGATATTATATACCTTCCAGAGTCTGATGTAGACATTAGGTACAAGGCGAAGTTGCTAGGAGACCACAGATGGAGCAAGGAGCATTGCAGTAACACAGCAGCTTTTCACACAGGGCTGATGAGAACGCCTGCATCAGCAGCCAGCCTTTCACAATTTAAAACAAAAGACAACCTTTTACTGCTTACGTAAAGATGCACAGTTGGTAAGGACCACTAAATTGTTATAAAACCAGGACGCCACAACCTAAATTAAAAGCAAGGCAAGAAACACTGAAAAAGATTACACAGACAACACTCTCTAAACTACTCTCCCTCATTGTATGTTTGGGAATGGCTGCTTCATTTAGAAACCAATAAAAAGCATATATTCAAGCAAACGTTGGCACATTCACTCTACTTGTGTTCTGGGCCCAGGTGCCATATTGCCATAATGCAAAGGGGAATACTTAATGAACCAGCAGAAGATGCTATGCACACTAAAATTCATTGCCCGTTTCCATGTTGTTTAGAAAAGCGTGTCACTCTCACTGTGGACATGAGCCATTACAATCCACAATAAGAGTCTCTTCTGTACCCTTACTTGAGACAGAGTTCACACTTATTAAAATTTACTACTTGGAAAGCAGACATTAGAGGTTTATCAAACTCAGGCTTTCATTGTTCCAGTCATCATAGAATTGTAGAATCACAGAATCATTGAGGTTGGAAGGGACCTTTAAGAACATTAAGTCTAACAACCTAACACTGCCAAAACCCACCACTAAACCATGTCCCTAAGTGCCACATCTACCCATCTTTTAAATACCTCCAGGGATGGCAATTCCAACACTTCCCTCGGCAGCCTGTTCCAATCCTTGACAACCCTTTTGGTGAAGAAATTTTTCTAATATCCTATCTAAATCTCCCCTGAATTAACTTTAGGCCATTTCCTCTTGTTCTATCACTTGTTACATGGGAGAAGAGAATGACCCCCACCTCTCTACAACCTCTTTTCAGATAGATGTAGAGAGTGATAAAGTCTCCCCTCAGCCTCCTTTTCTCCAGGCTAAACAATCCCAGTTCTCTCAGCCACTCCTCATAGGACTTGTTCTCTAGACCCCTCACCAGCTTCATTACCCTTCTCTGGACATGTTCTAGCAGCTCTATGTCCTTCTTGTAGTGAGAGGCCCAAAACTGAACACAGTATTGGAGGTTTGGCTTCACCAGTGCCAAGTACAGGGAGACAATCGCTTCCCTAGTCCTGCGGGCCACACTATTTCTGATACAGGCCAGGATGCTGTTGGCCATCTTGGCCACCTGGGCACACTGCTGGCTTGTATTTAGTCAGCTGTTGACCACATCCCCAGTTCCTTTTCTGCTAGGCAGCTTTCCAGCCACTCTTCCCCAATCCTGTAGCACTGCATGGGGTTGTTGTGACCCAGGTGCAGGACCCAGCACTTGGCTTTGTTGAATCTCATACCCTTGGCCTTGGCCCATCAATTCAGCCTGTCCAGATCCTTCTGTAAAGCCTTCCTACCCTCAAGCAGGTCAACACTCCTGCCCAACTTCATGTCATCTGCAAACTTACTGAGGGTGCACTTGATCCCCTCATCCAGGTCATTGATAAAGATATTAAACAGAACCGTCCCCAATACTGAGCCCTGGGGAACACCACTTGTGAGTGGCCGTCAACTGAATTTAACTCCATTTACCACCACTCTTTGGGCGTGGCCATCCAGCCATTTTTTTAGGCAGCGAAGAGCATGCCCATCCAAGCCATGAGCAGCCAGCTTCTCCAGGAGAATGCTGTGGGAAACAGTGTCAAAAGCTTTACTGAAGTCCAGGTAAACAACATCCGCAGCTTTTCCCTCATCCACTTAGCGGGTCACCTTGTTATAGAAGGAGATCAGGTTTGTCAAACAGGACCTGCATTTCACGAACCTATGCTGATCATGACCACAGGTATTTAAATAAAAAACACAAACCAAAACTGATACAAATGCAGCTGCATTGCTGTAAAGTCACACAGCTTAGATATGCTACAGAAATGGTTCTACTTGTAAAATGTTATTTGTCACCTACATTGTATATATATAGGAAGCTGAAGTATGGAAAGTCTGGATAACATCTAAAATTCAAATGAAAAGGCTGTGACTGAACAAAGATTTGAACCTGTGTTTCAGTCCAGCTCTTTCCAGTGGGATCGTCCATCCTTCTGAGAGCTCATTAGCTTGTTCACCCTTCAGGTAGGACTTCTCTGACAAATACTCATTCAAATATTTCATTATAAAGTAGATGTTGAAAGCACGTCACATGAATACAAACTAAACCAGACTTCCTCTCTTCTATTTAAAGAGGGAGCTACAGCAACAAGTCAGATGTAGCTGTTCACACTGTCAGTGTTTGAAATTACATGAAGTTAATCCCACTCTTCACGTGAAATGGTCCCTCTGCCATGCTGTTCTTCTTTCACTGTCTGATAGATGAAGATAGGCTCTTGTGTTGATAGTGCTAATACCAGACTACATTGTTTGAGTGCAGCTTATAAATCCAATAATAAAATAGGTTTGGCAATGCACACCTGAAAGCCAGAAGCTGCAAGTGCATCAAGCACTCTATCCTGATAATAAAGAAACAACTGAGCCGAGGACCAGACTACGTGCCTTGCAAATACAAGGTCCCATCTACCCCCCCAAGAATAAATTAATCAAAATGAAGCCAATATCAGCTAGAAATTTTTTGCACTACTCTATTTAGATTATTTCATGAACTAGTCACTAGCAGGTGAGCAAAAAGAAAGGTGAGGTTATGTATTTGCTTCAGTTTGCGATTACAGTATTTACAGCCCTAATTCTCATGTTATTGTAACATAACCATTTGAAAGATACATGACATTTTTCTGCTGCAGAGGAACATATTTTAAAACATGTTTTGAATTACTGTGGTAGGGCCCAATCTTTATGTTTAGACAGGAACACCTGTATACAACAAATCTACGCAGTTGTAGTTAATTTCAGCAGCTTCATGTAAATCGTTTACTTTTCCCCCGTGTGTTCCCAGTTCTGTATCTCTTCACGACTGTATTAGGACCACCTTCGTACACTATAAAAATAAGCAGATAATCTTAGAGAATAACCTTTTGGGAAATCACATTAGTCAAACCTAGGTATGTTCTGCCAGAGCAGCCCTTTCAACAATAAACTAAAAAGGAAATCTTTCTGTTTCTTTGGGATATACATTGCATACTAATTAATTAGGCAAGATTTGAAGCATGATAAAAAGTGATGCCACTGATAATATCCTATGGGTTTTAACACATCAAATGAGATCTGCATCGCGACCTTTATCTCTAAAGGTCAATGCTCTGGAGAATTCTTCTTACAGCATTATCTCTAGCTATTAAAATTAATGTACTTCCACTTTATCTAAAAAAAATGTAGTAAAATATGAAGCATATCCTAAATTCAAGTAACACTCACTTAAATGTAGCTATATTTTAAATCAATATTTTCAAACTGCAGTCATAGGGCACTACATACAATTAGTTGTCCAAAACCTAAATCAAACAGGACTAAAAAGTGTTTTGCTGAAAGGATATAAGTGTATATCCAATTCTACATGCAAAAGTCCTTCTTTTGTACTAAGGCCTTAGCTCATGCAAAAGTAATGGGATCTTGCCTCAAATAGAACTGAGTTAAAAAAAATCATACAGGAATGTGAAGCCTTCTCCATCACCCACAGGAGAACGATCAGACCATTTTCTGTCACAAATATTTCTTTCGAAAGGAGCAGACTGTGTTACAACACTGATGATAGGATTTGTGGAGGCTGCTATAATATAGCTCGCTCGCTCTTTCTGCAAAACAACATTTTTTCATTACCCTGCAAATCACAGCCTATTCGCACAGGCATAAGGAGTGCAGGCTCTGGGTCTCCGTTCTGCTTATGCATTTCTGCTGCCTCTGGCTCTGCTGGAAGTGTCAAATGCCCGAGTACGTGTCAGCTGCACACCATGGTGCTCTCATCAGCATGCTACGAGCTTTGACTCAGGGGGCAGGAGCATCATCTGGATATAAACTAGACCTGCTTCATACACCTTGTCACCATCCTGAGGTCCATCACTGTTTACTGGCCACACAAGCATTGCTCTGAGGGGCAGATTTTCATAAAGTGCACGTCTGCAACAAACGAGGTATTTTTGTGATTGCTACAATGAATACTTTCAAATGATAACTGTGTACCCAGATAACAAACTTTATTTGATTGTTTGCTAACGGATTTTACAGGTGAAAATCTTATCCTAAATTCCCACTTACATGACATGGTAATTTTTCATTCATTCATTTACTTTTTCTTCCTAACTTCCTGAGTCTCTCTCTGAGACTGTAAGTGTCATTCAATAAGATATCCACTGCTATTAAGGGGATGAACATTTCAAGAAGTATAAAAAGTAAATATTTGCATTCTGGTTAATTCAGTCCTGAGATGACAACAAAATACATCCATCAAAGTAATTTAGAAAATATATATATTCCATAAAGCATAATCATAAAGTCAGCCATATCTAGTTGAGTATTCATCAAATAAAAAATGTTACATTTAATTGCCGTTAGGTTTCCCTAGAGCTGAAATCTCTGCAATCAGGACAACCCAAACAGATTCATAATGACTCTGTCTGAAAAAAATGCCATCCCCCAAGCAATTAGCCTCTTAAATGTGCATCGTATCAGTCACACCCCACAGACCTGGGGAATAACTTCTGAACTCGCGGTTTCCAGTGATGACCTCAGAGAGCTTAAAAAAGAGATATGCCTCTGGAAAACAAATCCCCTGCAAACACCAAGGAGACTTTAGCATGTTTGCTTCTTACTAGAAACACAATCAGAACAGAATAACTGTGCTGTAACTGTTAGCCTACTAACAGAAATCCAACTTCAAATAACTGAGCTGTCATGTATTATATAAAGTGGCTGAGAATAATTTCTTCCCATTTAATCAAGGTTTATCAGCCAGTTTTGGGGGAAAAGAAAACAGAACGCTGTTGTTTACTCCTGAGATCAGAAGGTCCTTTATTTTTAGGGAATATGTTTTGAAAAATTGTCTTGGACTTAGTGAAGTAGCTCTCTTACTTTTTCAAAATAGCTACTAGACTATCCTGAAGAATAAAGTCAGAATTTAGTCACAGGAACTCATGAAAGATGTCAAAGATATCAAAAGTTGGGCATGAGGAAAACTGCCCTCTGATTTCAAGTTTTTTTCAAATATTCAAATAACAATGTAGATTTTTCAATACAAGAAAACAAAAGCTGCGTCAGCATTCTATACTTAACACACTTGGCAAGGACTCAGTAAATGTGACTTGTGCTTGGTAACATGAATCATGGATAAGAATCGAGGTCAAAATACTGCACTTGTTTTGCTGTCCATATCAACAGGACCAGCTCAAAGCAGTCACATTATAGTACAATTTAATTCACTGTTTAGAAGTCAGGCCACTTATAAATGTCTTATAGCCCACATTGTGTACTTTGAATCTAATTTTAATCAATATTTAAATATTTTAATGGAAAAAATTAATTGTAAAATGTGTCATGCAGCAAGTCTTCTATAACACTATTGAGTTGAGTCCACAGTAACTGTTACACATACCTAGGGGTTCCTTAAACTTCAGGTAAATTATAGAACCATAGAATACTGAGTTGGAAGAGACCCATGAGGATCATCAAGTCCAACTCCTGACTCCACACAGGGCAACCTAAAAGTTAAACCATATATCTAAGAGTGTTGTCCAAACACGTGAACACCGACAGGCTTGGGGACATGAGCACTTCCCTGGGGAGCTTGTTCCAGTGCTTGACCACTTCATGTTTTTTTAAGTGAAAAACTGACAGCTAACAAAAATAGGGATCACTCTAGCCAATTCAACACTGGCTGGAAGACAAAGTCATACCAACTCAATTTAGAAATAATACATATGTTTTTAATTGTGACGATCATTGACATAACCACTAAGAAAAACTATGCCTTCTTTGCTATTTGTAGGAGAATTCATCTGACCAAGTGTAGAAGCTTACAGTGTAGACATCCACATTTAGGCTAGGTCCATAGATTTCCCTTACAGAGAACTGAGAAAATACACATTTTTAGGGCATGATTCATCTCATCCTAGAGTAGGCACCTAAACTAGGACACATTAGACTTCTCCAAAAGTCCTTATTTGAATAGTTTTACAGGGTAGACATCCACGTGACAGGAATCCTAACCTTAATATATTTAAAATCAAATCAAGATGCCTCTATGAAAGATAAGCTTTTTAAAACACAATTTGCCAGGTTAGGTAGAAAGGTAACAACAACACTTTATGGCTTTGGTCACCCAGAAGGTGAGATGATTAGTTGATAACACCATCCCTCCTGCCCTGAAACCTATTACACCTAAAACTGAAGACAGGACAACTAATACCCACTGAGGAGCTTCTCAGTACCTCTACTTTCAGTTTAATTACAATGAACTGACTTTTTTCTTCTGAACTCTAAAAGAGGTTTATTAGCACTTTTTGAAAGTATTTGGTTATTCTTAGCATTTTATTTTATGCAAACATTTTTCCTCTGCACTGTCTTTATAGTCTTTCTTATATAGGTTTTCTTATGCAGCCACTGACGTCATGAGGAATTTTCTGAAAAATAATGACACTGGTCATGAAAACAGTCACAAACTGCGACTCTCAGTAAAACATACACCCTCAAATTTTCCCTACAATTGCAGCAATCACTCAAAGGAAAGTGAAAAGATGGAGAGGATCTGGGAGAGAGCTCTCCCAGCATGTGACAGCGTAACTACAATGTATGTCGGCTATAGTCATTGGAAAAATAGAGAAATCACCAAACAATCTAGAATATCTATTTTAACAGGACTAAATTCATATCTGTTTGAAAAAGTCCTGTATCAAAACTGAAAATGCTATCTCTTCTGATATCTTCAGACAACATTTGTCTTTTAATGTTTATTCTGTCATCAATGAATAATTTTAAAAATTTTCTTCAAAATCCATAGTCCCATATATTTTTTCAGAAAGCTATTCTTTGGAATATGTGGACATTTTTCAATTACCAAATTAATATTTTATTTTGACATTTAAAAAAGTCAGTAGCAGCATCGATATCCAAAAATAAAAATACTTCCTTCAGAACTCAATATATTTTCATTTCAATATCGTGTTTCCATATTTCACGGAATTTCTAGCTTGGTTGCCTTGCATCCACACTCTCCCTTCTGGGTAGAAAAATTCATTTAGATTAAATCTCTCTTGATTCACCATACACAAAGAGTTCAAGGAATATAGTTCAAGATATGACCTAACTAGTAGATAGAGTTGGAACTCAGAAGTATACAATTTTACTGCTCAAGGAGCATCAGGGCAACATCCTTGAACACATTTTAAAAAGTTTTACCTCCTTTCTGTCAAGTTTTAAATCTTCTAAACAGGTCTCCCCATTTTTGGAAAAAAAAAAAAAAAAAAAAAAGTATTTTGGATGCAACCCTCATTTTTTAACAGACATGAGGCATTGCAGTTTACAAAGTGCATTTCAACCATGATGTAAATCATGCCACGGGAAGTCTGCCCGGCTTTCTCACCCAGGTACATACAGCTTTTGTTATAGGCTTTACACAGTGTTGAATAATTGTTCCACATAATGCCCCCACTTTCTTTGAAAAAAAAAAAGGTTTGTACTATGGGAAGAACAATTTAACCAGAAACAGGAGTGAGTACACATAATGAAAATAATGTGTAATCTGACCCTTGAAAAAGCAAGGCACATATATATCTCCATGGTTTTTCTTAACTGATGAATCTCCGTTTTCCACTTAAACATTACCAATTCTAAATGCCAGCAGCTACAAGGTTCATATAGGATCGAGAGAAGCAGAACAGCAGTGGAACTTTAAAATGGTACAAAAGGACAAGTGTTTTTCCACCTCCTGCTACCTCCTGTACCGATCTAGGAGAAGGAACTGAAGTTGCGTGGGAAGGAAGCACATTAACACTGAGAAAGAGCAGGCAGTCTACACATTCTTCTTTTACACAGGTCAACAAGTATTTAAAAAACAGGCATGTGGCCTCTTAGAACTGCAGAACTCCGAGTGCCTCTACACTAGTGCTGAAGTTCAGATCAGGAGCCTGCTTCTGAAGTGAATTTCCCAATTGCCACTGCATGTTGTGCTTTGTCTTGTAGCATGGGACAGTCCTGCATCATGTGAACTGTCTTCTCACACTAAACTGAATTGGAAGAAGGGCTCCAGGAGTGCATCTAATGCCCTCCAGCCACAAATAGGCATTCAATGCATATGACAAGGCGACAGCTAGTCTGTGTGGTCTGCTGTGCTTACTGAAGTATGGCATAGCTTACATTATTGTTGATGGGCAACAGTGAAATACACGTTCATTAAAAAGACTGTGATATACTGATGCAACTGTAAATTTTCCTAGCAATAAACAAACTTCTACTGAGAGAATACAATGGAATTAATCAGGTCCATGCGCTACTGACTAGCTGAGAACAAGAGCAAAGTAGTTACCTTAATAGGGCTCCCATCTGGAGTAAGAACCTCTTCTGAAAGCTCCATCATCTTCAGTGCCATCAGGGCAATGGCTTTAGCATGACTAAGGCTTTTCTTATGGAGCCCTGCTGCAACGCAGTATGCATCACCTATTGTTTCCACCTGCAGCAATCAGACAAATCTAATGTTAAAGTACGATAATGAGAAGACATCCCTACCATTAGTTATCTGCAATCAAATAGCATTGCTTAAAAACATGTGAGCAAAACATCCATAAAATAAGCAATTAGACAACGGAGAATAATTACCTGAGTTTGCAAACAGGTGCAGTCAAAACCTAACACGTGATTGCATAGTGGTTCATCACCATTATAACCAAAGAAGATCATAACATCTAGAACAGTGCATGCCATCAGCTGAGATATGACATTTTCCCATAGCAATGATACTGAAAAGTCTATTTTCCTAAATGAGAAATTGGTTGCAGCTTTGTTTGACACTATCCTGACTGAGTTTGCTGTTGGCTAAGAATAGTGCTACATGATTATAATTCATAATTATTATTTGCTCTGCTAGAAAAGTATATCAGGAAGAAAATTAGAAAAAGCAAAACATCGCCATAAAAAACAGTAAAGAGTCTAACTTCTCATTAGCAGGTAGTTCTTCCTGGTATAGGGAGAATTTACAAATAGATGCTATTGCTACAGACTTCTGACTGCGTCTGTCTGTTATTTTCAAATAAGAATTGTTGCCTCTGTCTACTATGCAGGCTACCCAACTGTGAATTCCCTACCTTCAGGCATCAAGTTCAGCAGACTGATCCCTCTGGTCTCTTCAGACAGGCCTTACCTCTCTCTTATCCTTGATTTTCTTTAAAGCAAGCTGTCCCTCAGGAGGAAGTGGGAGCAAAAGAAATTACAGAAGCCCTTTGGCTCTGGATAAAGGCAGTCCGAGAAACACTGAAGCCCTCAAGTTCTGCAGCTTTATTGACAGCATTGTGTTTTGCAGTCTGCTTGCCCACACATCTGCAACGTGCTCTGCACACAGTCCATCAACACATGGCCAAGCAGACTCAGACCCCAGGGATTAGTTTGGTTTTTGCTGCATAACTAATCTGGCTTTTACCTTGCCCACAACACTACAGGAATGCCAGAAAAGGCTTCAGCAAAGACTAAGGTGAGAAGAAAGCATGCACTGAGCAAGGAGTTATTCAGGGTATAAATACAGCTGATTTCTCTCTGCAGGGATTCTACTAATATTAGTAGATCTGGGCCTTCTCAGATTAATTTATGGTCTTGATAAACAGAATTGGAAATAGTATCTCAAAAAGTATTACATGTAAATGTACCTGGAGCATGAATCGACAACAGCGGTATGAGCAAATACTTCCCACCATCAAGCTTACAGAAGCAGATACAAGCCCATTGCCAAGTTTGGCACCTTAGCCTTTCCTGCTGATTGTGCAGGAGGATATATAGAAACTGAGGGTTTCTCAGGAGGTGAGAACTGAGACAGCTGTTAGAGCTCCCTCATCACTTTTGGAAGCTCCTAATAGCACTTGCATATAGAAAAAACACGTAGGAGTAATCAATACTGCTGTCTGCCTGCCTTTTTTACCCAGGCCATATCTCAGGACCTCTGTCCACTAGAAACAGAGACTGCCAAGTCCCTGCAGGAGAGGAGGTCATCTTTTGAAAGACAAATGGATGGGCAAATATATTGCAATGGCTGGTGAAAAATGTAGAAACTAGGGAAGAAAACACACAAGCACAGTGAGAAAAAGTATCAGAAGTTAAAAAGACACTCTGGACTGATAAGAAGTAAATGGAAAAAAAAAATTCTAAATCAGAAGGAAGAATTAGCAGAAATCCAAATAACTGCAAATTGTCATCCTTAAAATTGTGGATGAACCAAACCAGATTGAATAGAAATAAAGGGATTACTAAAAAAGAGCTGAGTCTATGATGTCAAATACAAAAATTAAATGGAAATTCTGCTCTTTGTTCAATGATTTAAATTCACAATGACTTTTCCACTAAAGTTAGTTATAGTGCACCACTGTAAGCAAGTATAGATCTGGGACCATATACTGTTCCTGCAATGTGCAGGGAAACCTACTTATTTTGTTAGCATCTTCCCCGTTGGAAATCTCCCTAGCTGTGTAAACTAATTTAACAGCTAAATTCCACTCACTGAATGAGGAACATCATCAGAATTGCATTCTACATATCTGCATACCAGAAAAATGGGACTGACATTGCCTCATGTTAATCTTAGACTGAAAATAGAAAGTATAATAATACCATTGTAGGATATCCTTTAAAGTGCATGTCCATATGAAGTTGCTCTGACAGTAATACTGGAGTACCAGGGGAATTATTAGGACTGTTGAGACTGACCTGGTAGTTGAAACTGGATGTGATAAGGTTGTCTAATGATTTAGCCTTCTGTGACCCTGTTTTCAGTCACTACTAAGATTTTCCCTAACTAAGCATTTAAGCTGAGTAGCTCCAGTCCTCCTTCAAAATCAGATTTGGCAAAGTTTCCAATTACCTGTATCCTTTTTTCCCCAATCATTTTCTTAAAAAGCTCCACAAGTTCTTACAGCTCCCTAATTCAGATTATTCACAGCATTTTGTTTTGGTCCTCTCACATAGAGTCATAGAATCATAGAATGGTTTGGGTTGGAAGAGACCTTCAAAGATCATCTAGTCCAACCCCCCCAGCCCCGCCATGGGGAGGGACACCTTTCACTACGCAAGGTTGCTCAAAGCCCTGTCCAACCTGACCTTGAACACTTCCAATGATGGGGCACCCACAACTTCTCTGGGCAACCTGTTCCAGCGTCTCACCACCTCCATAGTAAAAAAAATTCTGCTTATATTGAGTCTAAATCTACCCTCTTTCAGTTTAAAACTGTTGCTCCTTGTCCTGTCACTGTAGACCTCAGTCAAATGTCTCTCTCCCACCTTTCTTATAAGGCCCCTTTATATAATTGAAAAGCCACAACAAGGTCTCCCCAGAGCCTTCCTTCGCCAGGCTGACCAATCCCAACTCTCTCAGTATTTCTCCACAGGAGAAGTGTTCCAGCCCTCTGCCCATGCTCATGGGGAAGAAGGGGTTTTCTCTTATCTCAGCTGAGGAGCAATAATGGGACCAGAAAAACAAAGTACTGCTCATAGCTCACTCCAAGCTATCTGCTGGGTAGATCCTGAAATCACTGTATGCACCAGAGAAAAATTTGCTCCATAAATATTCAAGAAAATGCCAATAGGATTATGAGAAAAAGAAGACACTACTCAAGGTGGCTAAAAATAGTAGCATTCAGTTCTGTTTGATGCTATTCAAGATGATGATATACAGTAATGAAACTTCAGAGGCAATCTCTACCTTGTGATAAACTAACGTCTGATTTTTTTACTCTGTAATGTGAATATTACAGTACATTATTAGGAGTATATTCGATTTCTATATCCTTCCTAGATACATATGCAGGAAGAGGTATTTTGCTATCACTGTAAAACTGGAATACACTATCCTGCTTCTTTTAAAAACAAAATATATTCTGTTTTGGATATTTCAGCCATATTTGCATTTGATTGACAATTTCACCTTTATTAAGATTAAGTACTTTTTTGTTCTATTTAAAGAATAATTTCTTACTACTCTTAATATTTCTAGCCATTCACTGACAGCCCAACCTACTCTTATTTAGTTTTCATCCCTTTTCGCTGATTTACACTCAGTGTGGTCAGTTTCACTGGAGCTTTCTTTAATTGGGAATTAAAATATAGTACCATAGAAGAGAAGCAAGGTTGAACTTAGATTTCAAAATTAGACCAGTCTATAAAAATTTAGGACATAATTTTTATTCTTAATTAGCAAACGAAGAAGCCAGGAATCATTGCAGCTACTTACACTGCTATACAAAAGTCCCTCTAAAGCCTTCTATAACTCCACATCAAGTCATTGGAAATGTCCAAAAGGTTTTCAGTCAGGCCCTCAAAAAATCAAAGATTAAGATTCATAATTATTTGAAGTAGCTGTGTGTACTCTCCAATTCAGAAAAATCTTCTTGGTAGATACCCTGAAACTGCTGAATACTGTAGAGAGACAATGCATAAATCTTGCAGCAGGAAGCAAACAAATCTCTTCTCCTTTTGGGAAGTCATTTTCTATGTACCCAGTCTCTGTTTGTTCTTGGTAGATTCTGTATGTCTGTTTCAGACATGAACAGTACTTTTTATAGAAGTTGAACTCTATGGTAGTTTTCTTATAGTCACTTAGTCTTAATTCATACCAATTATAGGTGGAATATGACTTGGTGATGAATCTGGTAGCGCAACAGACAGAATATATTTTTTCCAATACTAATGTGTCCAGAGAACAGAGGTTAATAGACTGTCCCCTGGGCAGCTCCAGCAGGTCTCTTCTAACTACTATAGTTAAACCTTGCATTGCATTTTGTTACTTCACTGAAAAACTGCAAGTTGTACCTGAATGATGTTCCCCGGGTATAAAGTCAGGGTGTTGATTCAGTGAATGGTGTTCCTCGGCTATAAAGTCGGGGTGTTGATTCCGTGACAGTTCAGAAAGGAAAATGTGGTTTATTGAAGTAACATCCCTGCTTCTGTATTCTTCCTCGTGAATGCATGAATGCACACCGGTCATTACGTATATGAACTTTTAGAAGCAATGAAGGAACTTCATTTCACAGGCCTACACACACAGGTGAAAATATCATTTTGTAAATGAAACCCGTAAAGGCGAGTCTAAAGATTTTCATCTAAAATATTCAGGAATCCCAACAGTTTAAGGACTCTTACTAGCACCTTTTTCAAAGCACATCTTGGGAATAAACATTAAAAATGTAATCATAGGCGTTACTCTTGTGGAAATTCTAATCTGAAATTCAGATTACAGCAATCAGAAACATTAAAATCAGTGAAAGAAGTAGCTGGAGGGAGAATTGGCTCTAGTTTTAGTCCTGTCTCTCTCCACAGGTTTCTTGTAAAAGCCTAATAGATAATCTATATTATAACTGTTACAGTGGAGTACTCATAATTTTTTTTTTTTCTAAGAGCCATAAAGAAGTGTGTGTGGCTTGTTCCTATTTTAATGGATTAAATTATATCAAGAAGGCTTCTTTGCTTCAGATTAAACCTAAATATGTACAAAAGAATGGATCTGAAGGTTCAAAAATTGCTGTCTTCTTTCAGGAAGGAAATCTACCCTTAACAGCATGTTCCTTGTAGATCCTTCACCTTCCTCTGAAGGTTACTTGTGTACTATTGTTCCCATCTCCTAAATACTCACAAGGCTGCATAGGTTTTTATTATCTCACTCCCAAGAGTTATAATATTTAGTACCCATCACCCTAAAACAATCTATGCCACTGTCTCTATGGTCTGTTCAATGCTCTTTTCCAAAATAAATAAATAACTTGGAAATAAAAAGTTGGATTGCCTTCACTATAAACACAGTTAAAGTATTGTCTCTAACTCAGTGGCACCCATAAATAAAAGCCCTTAATGCAGGTTGCACTAGTGATTTTAGTTTGTTAGCTGTGCTGCCAAGACAAAATTAACTGCTAATGGAGCCCTTCTCAAGCCAAATCCATTCAAAGGACATTCATCCTTCAGCACCTTCCTGATATATATATATATCTGTATATATATACACAGAAAGAATAGATTATTTTTTTTCCTCACAAGGCACTGGAAAAAAAAATACAGTGCAATTCAGGATGAATTGCAGGATGAATACAGGACACTCCTGGATACCTTGATGTTATACACAGGTGATCAAGTGAATACAGGATTACTATGGAAAGTAAATACATAAGAAATGCATAACCATCCTTTGCTCAAGGATGCTCTTCCTTGAGAAAAGAAAACTTTTCAGTGGTACACGTACGAGGAAAAATATATTATGCTTTTCAAAGTTTATTTGGTTTATTCTTCTATATAACTATCACGTGTATAGACTTCAAAACTTGGGAAATATTTACAGCAAGTTGTTTCGTTCTGATGGTTGACACCACTAGATGGTATGAAAAGGTAGTCTAAATTTAATTTTTGCATTCATTTAATCCTTGTTGTTCTTTGAGCGGGACCAATCCACTCAAGTCAAACCACAGTAACACAAACGAACTCAGAGGAAATGGCCACCAAGAGAGACTGGGGCGAGGGCAGAGGGCATGCCCATTTTCTCCACTTACTTCCTCTTGGTCTTGTCCCGGTTTCAGCTGGGATAGAGTTAATTTTCTTTCTAGCAGCTGGTATAGTGCTAGATTTTTGATTTAGGATGAGAATAATTTTGATAGCACACGAATGTTTTTAGTTGTTGCTAAACAGTCAAGGACTTTTTCAGCTTGCTATAGAAGCTGAGAGGGAGCATAGACAGGACAACTGACCCAAACTGGCCAAAGCAATATTCTGTACCATAGACGTCATGCTCAGTATATAAGTGGGGGTTGACTGGGGGCAGGGATTACGTGATCGCTGCTTGGGATGAGCTGGGCAATCGATCACTGTCTGGCGAGCAATTGCTTTGCATCACTCATTTTGTATATTCTTTTACCATTATTGTTGTTATTATTATTATTAGTAGTAGTATTATCGTTATTTTCTCTTCCATTACCGTCCTATTAAACTGTCTTTATCTCAATCCATGAGGGTTTTTTTCTCCCTCTTCTCCCTGTCCCACTGTGGGGGAGTGAACAACTGCGTAGTTCTAGTTGCTGGCTGGGGTGAAACCATGACAGATCTCTTAGTGAGATCTGAGTGAGAAAAAAGACTGATATAAGAGGTCCTCCAGCAGCTTTATGGTTTTCCCTGATCTTAGACCCTGGGGCACAATTTAGCAAGGGGACTTCAGAATATGCCAAGTTCTAATAGAGGGACTAAACTTATATATTCTTCAATCCTTTCCACGTCTTGATTTCTTATCCTCCTTTTATAGAGTAACAGATATTTCTTCAAATTCAGTTGAGTTTCCAAATGCATCAAATCCTGCTCATGGTCTCACATGTTTCTGTTATTTTAATCACCAGAAATATTTATTTCTGCTTAAGTAAGTATGTGTTCATAATAATTGTAATTTTAAGTTGGCAGGAAAACTTGGAATATTAAACAGTTTCTCTACGCTCCACACCCTGTTTACAGCAACAGTATATAAAGTGTATATGCTATATTTAGCTGAAGAGAGGCTTATTACTAAACTGTTTCTTATCACTTATGAGCAATCTGCCAATAGCCTGAAACTCTCCTACTGCTGGAAGATAGTCTATAAAGTTTCATTTTATAATATTGAAATAATAACAAACAGCAGTTGCAATGATATGTTTCCTCTTAAAGAGCTTGAGAGTGAAAAAAAACCTCAGAAATAAGCAGCAGGGAAAGGGGTGATGGCTTAGCTAATCGCAGTTTAACGCTCTTCGTCTACCTCACTTAACTTTTCTAGCTGAAAAAAATGACTTTCCTGGTTTGGCTGTGGGTTTTTTTCCCTGCACAGAAGAGCATTATTCTCCATCTTAAAATACCTGTCTCTCCTTTCACCTGTTGCCTATGCATGTTTCTCCTCTCCTACCCAAATACAGACACATTTTTCTAGGTGCATACCATGTGTACTGATTAGTTAACACCTTTCAAAATACAATATGTAAAATAAACCAGATTTTTACTGAGTAAATATACCCGCCTTTTCTGACAAAATCTATGCTTCTTTTCCATGTAATAACATTATTTGCACCCTCATTAAGCCTGCAGTTGATACCAAACTGGAGGACATCAGTCAATTTGCAGGGCTGCCATCCTGAGGGAAATGGACAGGTGGGATGAACTGGGCCACAGGAAACTCAAGACACTCAACAAGGACATGTACAAAGTCTTGTCCCTAGGAAGGAATTTCCCTGGAACTGATACAGCCTGGGGCCAAGTTCCTGAGGAGCAGTTCTGTGGAAAAGACCCTGAGGGTCTTGGTGGGCAGCAAGTGGCACATGGGAGCCAAGATGGCCAATGACAGCCTGGGCTGTATGAACAGAGACTGGGGGAAGTGGTTATCACTCCCTACTCAGCACTCAGTAGACCACACCTAGATATTGTGTTCAGTTTTGGGCCCCTCAGTGCAAAACAAAGATTGACAAACTGGATCCAGCTGAGTGTGGGGCCACCAAGACAGTGGGGCTGGAGCACCTGCGCCATGAGGAGAGGCTGGGGCAGCTGGGCTTGTTCAGCCTGAAGCAGAGGTGGCTTTGGGGGACCTAAGAGCAGCCTCCTGTGCCTGTGGGAGGTGCTCAAGGAGACAGAGATGGGCTCTTCACCAGTGTGCAGGGTGGGAGGGCAAGAAGCAACAATGACATCAACATCCTTATGGATGGGATTTCTGAGAAGAGAGAGAAGCCTGTGAAACTTATTGACTATGAGATCTTACTCAGATAAAAAGAATTTTGCAAGTTTTTCATAGAACAATCAAACAGTTCTGGAGACTGAGGATTTTCATCGATGCTTCAGCAAATACAGTGATAAAGAACATAATCCTTGTATTTTAGGGCATAAATCTTAAAATGAAAATGTTAGAAAGAAGTCTGCCATATGTATCTGACATTTTGTAAGTAGCTCATGGGGCTTCCTGTACTTCTGCGAGTACCCACGTTCAATACTGTCAAACATGGACCACCATAATGCACTAGTTATGGCCGTTTCTACTGTAATCCAAACTTTAACTATATGGTAC